>CAVNYN010272825.1:0-21889 GCA_963692815.1 Nyctanthes arbor-tristis | reverse complement strand
CCGACAGGACAGCCGCGTAACATCACACGCGCCGTCAGACGGAGGCGCGTGAGTCACGTTCGGGCAATCAGACTCCACCAGTTGAGTTGACTGTCAATTATCTATCCTGTAGTGGTAACCTTTCAAACTACTTTACCTTCATTTTTTTCCTGTATTGCATTATCTTCTTATTTTGTGATGGTGTCAGATGATTCCCTTCAAGCAATTAGTGTGAGATTGAATGGTAAAAATTATACATATTGGAGTCATTCTATGCAGCACTTTTTGAAGGGTAAAAAATTATAGGGTTATATTAGTGGAACTATTGAAAAACCCAATGACACTGATGAAGATTATGCAACCAAGTTAGATAATTGGGACTTCAATAATTCAAAAATTATCACCTGGATTAATAAGTCTAGCATTGGTGCACAATTGGCAAAATATGAAAAACAAAAGAGATGTGAGAATACTTGTAGAGGTTGTATACTAAGTTTAACTTTGCCAAACAGTATCAGTTAGAAATTGACATTCAGGCATTGCAACAAAAGAATATGAGTGTATTAGAATTTTATAATGCAATGACAGCCATTTGGGATGACTTGGCCATTGCAGAATTTACAGCTTTGAAAAGATGTGAGGCATACATTACATATAGAGAAGAGCAGTAGTTAGTTCAGTTTTTTATGGCACTTTGCAGTGACTTTGAAAGCATCAGGGGTTCTATATTGCATCGCAATCCTATTCATACAGCTGACTCTGTTGTCAGTGAACTTGTAGCTGAGGAGGACTGAAGTCTCTCAGTGGAGAGGGTTCTACTTTGAGTTCTGGTACTTTAGTTTTAGCTATATCATCCTCGCAAAATCAGAATAGAAGTAATGTACATCCAAGGGTCCCAAATGATGTGTGTAGCTTTTGTAAACAACTGGGACATTGGAAGGGTCAGTGTCCTATGTTGTTGAAAACACAATCTCTTCAACGGAATTTCCAGCGTTATCAGCAGTCACCATACTTGCCTCACCATCTCAATGTTAATACAGCAGCTGTCCAACATGTTGGCTCTTCTGTACTTGGTCCACCACCTACATCAGATCTCAAGTTAGCTGATCTTAATAAGCAGTTTCAGAAGTTCTTAGCCTCTCAGCCACATGCTACACAACCACATGCCATGTCTGTCGTTGCTCATATAAGTTTGTCATCTCAGGACCCACCAGGTAATGATCCTAAATGGATTTTTTATTCCAGTGCCTCTAGACATATGTCCTCTAGCTCTACATTGTTTACTTCTCTATCTTCTTCTAAACCTCTTACATCTATTATGACTATTGATGGCAATCCGTTGCCCTTAGCAGGTGTTGGTTCTATACATACTCATAAATATTTATCTATTTCAAATGTCTTACGTGTTCCCAATCTTACAATAAATCTCATCCCTATTGGTCAATTGTGTGACTCTGGATATTTAGTTCATTTTTCTTCCACTACTTGTTATGTGTAGGATCCACAGTCTCAGAAGCTGATTGGGATAGGCCATAGACAAAGAGGAAGGAGAAGAGGAACAAAAAAACCCTAGCAAAAGAATGGCATAAGATAATGAAAATTACATGGGACACACGTCTTTAAATACAAGGACTAAACTACGCAAAATAATAAGTGAAGCACTAAACTGAATAAAGGCTAAACTAAACTAACTCTTTAACATCACTCAGCCAGATAGATAATTGACAGTCAACTCAACCGGTGGAAGTCCGATGGCTGCTATTCGCGTTTTTTCTGGGATATAGTGACGGTACAAAAGGCTATCGATGTTATGATCCCATCACTCAGAAGTTATATGTCTCTCGTCTTGTTGTGTTTGTTGAACACATTCCTTTTTTCTCTATTACTAAAAACACTCCTACTCTGACTAAATAAGATCTTATTCATATTAACCATTTCACATCTGATATACCTTCTACCCTACCCCTATTATAGTTGATTTTTCAGCTACTGCAGGTACACATCCGCCATCTCAAGATGTCCATCCTCCTGTGGTCTCTCAACCACCAACTGAGATTGTGAGTCCAACTCCTCCTCCTCCTCCTCCGCCACCACATCCTCCTCCACCACCACCTTGATATCCTCAATGTATACATAGATCTACTTAGGTACCTAATTTTGATTACTTATGCTATTCATAATCTTTTTGTTGTTTCTTGTCATCTATCCATGCACTCTCTGAGCCTACTTCTTATAAAAAAGATGTTCTAGACCCTATTTGGCAAATTCTATGAATGATGAACTATCTGCTCTACAAAAGACAGAAACTTAGGATTTGGTACCTTTAACTTCAGGTAAGAATGCTATTGGTTCTCGTTAGGTTTATAAAATTAAGACTAAATCTGATGGCTCAATTGAGTGGTATAAGGCTAGACTTGTTGCTAAGGGATTTAGTCAACAATATGCTTTAGACAATGAGGAGACCTTTGCACCTGTTGCAAATATGACCACTGTTCATACACTTATCGCTCTTGCTTCTATTCGTCAATGGAGTCTTTCTCAGATGGATGTTAAAAATGCTTTATAGAATGGGACCTTCAAGAAGAAGTTTATATGACTCCTCCTCCTGGTGTGTCACATCCTCCTGGTTATGTGTGTAAACTTAACAAGGCACTATATGGCCTCAAAGAGGCACCTTCTGCTTGGTTTGTGCGATTTTCTACTCTTGTTACTTCTCTTGGGTTTACTTCTATCCATCATGATTCTGCTATGTTCTTTTAGTATACTTCCGCTGGTCGTATTCTTCTTTTGTTATATGTTGATAACATGATCATTACTAGTGATGATGTTATTGGGATTGCTGATTTGAAGTGTGAGTTGGCCCATTGCTTTGAAATGAACGATTTGGGTCCTTTACCTTATTTCTTGGGCATTGAGGTTGCTTTTTCTCACAGAAGATATATGTTGTCTCAGTCTAAATGTACCGCATATGTCATTGAGTGTGCTCATCTGACTGATACTAAAATAGATGACATTTCTACTGAGACAAATGTTCATTATTCACCTTCTGATGGTGTTGTTCTAGCTGATCCTGTAATGACTCGCTCCACTTTGACATGATATTTTCCGCTTTGGGCCTATTCCACACGGTTTTGCTTTTAGGTTCTCACCCAACAAACCTTATGTCAGTTGAAGTGGGTCCCTTAACTTACAAACTAGTATCTCTTTCTCTACCCAAGCAATGTGGGATTGAGGCTATCACAATCACCCCACTTAAGGGGCCCAACGTCCTTGTTGGCCACACTTCTGGTTGGACTCGTCTCTGATACTATCTGTAACATTCTACTCCACTTTGACATGATATAGTCCTCTGCAGCTCTCTGGTAATTTGACAAAGCAGAAAGGAGGCCTTTTAGGTGGAAGCCCAAGAGCAAAACCGTGCGGGCTTGGCAGATCGGAAGAGAATATCATGTCAGAGTGGAGCGGGTCGTTACAGATGTATCATAGACGAACCCAACTGGAGCTGTGGCCAACGAGGACATTGGGCCCCCCTTAGGTGGGGTGATTGTGATAGCCTCAATCTCACATCGTTTGGGTAGAGAAAGAGATACTAGTTTATAAGTTAAGAGACCCACTTCAATTGACATGAGGCCTTTTGGGTGAGAACCCAATAGCAAAACTGTGTGGACTAGGCCCAAAGTGGACAATATCATGTTAAAGTAGAGCGGGTTGTTAGAAATCTAGCTTTGTATCGTAATATAGTGGGTTCCCTTGTCTAACTTACTATTACTCGCCCAGACATTGCTTATGACATGTATGTTGTTACTCAATTTGTGTCTGCTCCTACTACTGTTCACTGGGTAGCTGTGGTTCGTATTTTGCGTTATCTTCGTGGTTCCTGTTTTCAGAGTCTCCTCTTTCCCTTTACATCTTCCTTGGAGCTTCGTGCTTATTCCTCTTTCCCTCTATATCTTCCTTGGAGCTTTGTGCTTATTCAGATGCAGACTGGGCTAGTAATCGCACCGATCGCAGGTCCACTACTGGTTTTTGTGTCTTTTTAGGTGATTCTCTTATTTCTGGAAGAGTAAGAAACAGTTAGTTTCACGATCCTCTACTGAAGCAGAGTATCGTGCTATGGCTTCTACAACAACTGAGATTGTTTGGCTACGATGGTTACTCTCAGATATGGGTGTTTCATTCTCTGCTACTACGCCTAGGTAATGTGAAAATCAGACGTGTGCTCTTCCGATCTCATAATTCTGTGTTCCATGAGCGAACAAAGTATATTGAGATTGACTGTCATCTTGTTCATCATCACCTTTAGCAAAGCACTATTTTGTTACCTTTCGTCTCTTTTTCTTTGTAGCTTGCGGACTTCTTCACTAAGTCCCATTCAGTTCCTCGCTTCCGTTTTCTGCTTGACAAGCTCTCTCTGCTCCTTGCTATAGCATGGTGAGTTTGAGGGGGGATGTTAGAGAGTTAGTTTAGTTTAGCCTTTATTCAATTTAGTGGTTCACTTATTTATTTTGCGTAATTTAGTCCTTGTATATTAAAGACGCGTGTCGTATGTAATTTTCATTATCTTGTGTCGTTCTTTTGTTTATTTGTTCCTCTTCTCCTTCCTCTTTGTCTCTTTGAATTGAATTGGTTTTCCCTTTGAGATATATATATATATTAGTTGAATTGTTCACAATTTCCACTTTAGAAATTAAAATTAACTTGCCTGCATTTGTAATTCAATGCAGTAGTTGATATGATTGTGAATCCTTTCACATTAACCATGCTATTTAATGGTTTGACTACATAAAATCCTTGCAAAATTTTTCCTCTCTAAGAAACATATTTTTAAGTGTTATACTGGAAAATTGAAAACTATAAAATAGCTGAAAAATAATGGGAAAAACAATTCATTTATCACCAAGCCACAACTCATTTTTCATAAACAATAATTCTTGCATTAGATGATAATCATAATTAGGGATAAGAGTGGCTATTATCTATCATTTATTCTATTATTATTAATCATTGATCATTCCATCTTTGTATAAAGTATATTTTCTTTTAGCTTTAGCTACCATTGAGGTGACTTCATCCGGCCTATACCTAGAACGAACATGCCACAAAAGGACAATGCACACCAAAAATTGCCATTTTGCATAGCGGTCTGTAAATTCATGATTATCTTGACTCTAGCCAGGATGTATCCTGCCTAGCCACATTTTACTCGTGTAAAGTGTAACGCGGCTTAGATGTGTCAGCTCGGGTATGAATGTGGAATTAAACAACACCAAAATGATTGCGCAGAAACCCAACTGGGAAAAACTAGGGCACCCTTGCCATGGGACAAACAAATCCACTAATTAAGAGGTGAGTTTAGTACAGAGAAAGAATAAAATGTGCTATCACAAGAGACACTAAATAATCAAAAGGTAAACTCATAAAAGACTCCCTCTTTACACCTTTTGACAATAAGCCAACTCCCGTTACTCTTTCTTTCTCCCGCGCACCTCACAGAACATCCATCAAGCTCCTAGAGATCTCCCGAACTCATCTTGGGATGACTTGACCTCCTAAACTACTTTCAACCTCCGTGGATATGTCCCTTGCGCCAATGTGGTCGCCTACCACGTACTTGAGGGGTTGCCAATCACAAACACATTGTGAACTTGAAATTTGGTTTGTAAGACAAAGTCTCACGGTAAAACAGCAGTGTTTGTTTTCTTTTTTGCGATCGAGTTTTTTAGGATAATGCACAGATTTATTTCTTGCTTCAAAGATGGCTCTTGCTCGCATCCATGACCTACAAGGATATAATACATAAATAGGCAAGAGTTTGATTTCTTGTGTAAGTCAAGAATCCAACTTACCATATACATATAGTAGAAAACAAATTAAGAAAAGTTAGATAGGCAATATACCATAAATTCAAGCTTACTTAATTCTAGTTGAACTCTACATGCGCATAAATAAGACTTCTAGTAGTTAAACATTGTAATACTAATTCAACTAGGAAACATTAAGACCTTGCATGTATATCGAGTTCTTGTGCCTTAAGACAAGTACACACGCCACAACTTATCTTTTGGCCCAAGTTAACAAAATTTACATGCTAATAATTAAATCACACTTGAACATATGTCATGCAACAAGTTGTGACATATTAAAATAATGTTTGACACTCTACACAAAAATTAGGAATGCCAAGATGTAGGAATTTTTCGTACTAACAATCTTCCCCTTTAGCTTTTCTAATTTTTCAAAATCCATAGTAGCACAAGGTGTAAAAATGTTTCCTAAGGGTTTAAAACAGTAAACATTCCCCCTTAGTAATAAAACTGCCCCCTAAAAGTGTCACATGAGCACAAAACACAAACTCAATTAAATCAAACAGATAAATATGAGTTAAAAGTGCAAAAGTGCTTTTCAGTCATGATATGTCCTGATCAAATCAGCATTCTCAATACGAGACATATCCTAATTAGATTAGCTACTATATCTTCTCCCGCTTTTTGACAAAGGAGAAAAGTCAAAGTAAACCTGCAGAAGTGTTAGTAAGGCATATGATATGAATCCCAGATAAGAGCTAAAAGAGATAACCTCCTGCAATAACATGCAGTAGCTACCTTATGGAGTTTAGAACATAAAAAAATAAAATATAAACAGAAATTAAAAACATAAAACATAAAGACTTGAAAATAAAATGAGTCTTTCAAGAAAGTATATGAACATTTCTTGAGAATGTCCCAATCCTTCTGCTTCCTATTTCTTCATCCTTGGGAAACTGCATCAGTCATGATTTTTCTTCTGTTTCTTTTTGTCCTTCTTCTTGTTAGAGCCTTCATCATCAGTCGCTCTTTTCTTTTCCTTCTTCTGAGGGATAGCGCACCATATGTATCCTCTCCAGTTCTAGTTGATGGATCAGCAGCCTTGGCATCTTGCTGTGCCTTAGCAGTTTCTTCGTCTATCATGGCAAGATAGCTCCTCAGGAATCCATTGATGTCAGCATCCTTGTGTGCAAATGTTTGCCCATTCAAAAGTAAGCAATGCACCATTAAACTGCACAAAGGGTCAAAACGTTGAACAAAAGAATTAAATGAGTTACTGAGACCAGTGACATGTTCCCTGAGCTGATTCAAGCCTTCTTTAAGGTAGGACATGTCTTGTCTGAGTGAAGACTCTACTAGAATATCTGTCGGTACCCTTTCTGTCCTCAACCCCCTGATCCTTCAGAAAATTATAGATCACCCAAGGAAATGGTAATTTGTAGGTTTTGGATTTTCTAGGTCCACTACCTGATATGCAGCCCTTAATGATATCAAAAACCTTTTTCCCCCAGTTAACTTTCTGTTTTGTCCCCAGCTGATATAACAACACGGCTCATGGTCTGTTTATCTTGGTTTTGTGAGTAAGAGGATCTAGATTTGTCATAACAATCTTATGGAAAAGTATGTATTTCTGAGTCATGCTGGATGAAGGAATTTCAGTTCTCTTGGCTGGCCATGTGGTTCCTATTAGTTCTCTAGCAATCTCATTATTAGACAGATTATATTTCTCATCATCTTCCTCATCTACATAAAACTGTCTAATCCCCAGCCACTTCCTAATACTCTCAGCAGTGAACTTAATCATCCTCTCTCTCACATAGATTTTTGTAGTAAACAGACAGTCAGTAGCCCCAAACTGTTTTGGGATATTGGACAAGAATTCTTTCACAACAGTCTCATTCATAGTTCCCTTACAATCAAACAATTTCTCAAGCCTAAAATATTCTACAAACTCACACAACTCAATCATATCAAAGTTAGAAATCATAATCCTCCTTTCATAAGTAAATTTTATAAAACTCACAAAATTTTGAAACAACTGAGCAGCTTTCTTATCGTAAAAGAAATAACTGTAAGGAGTAAAAGAAGCTCTTATTGTTCTGATTCCAGTCCTCTTGAAGTCATCTGGATCAGGATGCGTCTGGCCTTGTTTGGCGTCACTTCCACTTAAGCCATCGCTAGACGTATCCAGACTAACGATCGTTTGCTTATTAGATTCTGACTAAGATGGTTTTCTGGGACTCCTTATGAGGATCCCTATGGAGCTCCTGGTTGCTGGTCTCCGAATTGGTATTGCTAGTATTTTTTGTTTCCCTTTTCAGATGTCTTCCCTTCTCTTCTTCTCTTGTTCATCAAAGTTTTTAGACTTTTCAGATGAGTCATATGAACTTTCTGCATCTTCTTCCATCTGATAATCACTGTCCTTGTCAGAGTTTCTGTCATTGACTTGTTTAGACTTCTGTTCCCGTTCTGG
The DNA here is from genome assembly GCA_963692815.1 of Nyctanthes arbor-tristis. Classification (NCBI taxonomy): domain Eukaryota; kingdom Viridiplantae; phylum Streptophyta; class Magnoliopsida; order Lamiales; family Oleaceae; genus Nyctanthes; species Nyctanthes arbor-tristis. The sequence continues at coordinate 13,633 of CAVNYN010272825.1, read as the reverse complement.
TGTAGATGAGTCCTAATCAGATTTAGATTTTTCAAATTCTTCAAACCCTTTTTCCTTTTTAGAATCCTCCATAGGATGCAATGAGAATTTGTCCTATGCGTCTTTGTTAGACTGGATTTCTAATGATCCCACTAACTCTGGTTCAAGTTCTGGACTCCTCTCCCCTTGAACTTCTGTATCCCCAGCATCATTAGGGTTTTCTCTAGCAATTGAGTGTAAAATCTTATGTATGTTGGGAATCGCTTCTTGATTATCAGCCTGAATCTTTTCTAGATGTGGAATTTCTTGTTGTTCCTGAGGAAGTTCCCCTTCTGGAACTGGTATTTCCTCTACAATTGCCGAAATTGGATTTTCTTCCTCAACAATTAGGTTTTCCGGTAGATTAGAGTTTTTTGGTTCTGGTAGAAGCTGTTGAAACTGTTCAACGGGTGGAATCGAGACTTCCGCTGATGGATTATGGTTTTCTTCAGGTGGGACATACGTCATCATAGCCATGAGCGGATCGAGTGTGTATGTGGTTTCTGCCATTGGAACCTATGTAATTAGAGTAGGATTTGGCTCGACTGGTGTCGCTTCCTCGGGAATCAGTTCCGATAACACGACACAAGTCAGTCATGGAATTTATGAAAAAGAGGGAAGTTTGACAAATAAGAGGGAAACCGAATAGTTTTAGAATGTGGTTTTAAAAATTTGCCTGTTAGAAATTTTAAGATATGTTTTACCTGTAATCGCCACAAAGTATGAGCTCAGCCAGATGCGTCCTGCTTGATTCGTCAACTATAGTACGAGATACATCTGGACTTAGACACACAGGCAACCATTTGCAAATGTAATGAGCCAACATTAATTTGATCAACAATACTGAATACTTTCCAAAATACCTTTCGAAGTTCACACCATAAAGTATTCAATCAACTGAACTATTCTCAATGGTAGGAATTTATTTCTTTTTGAATTAATCTTTTTCATGGTCAATCCTGACTCCATTTTGCACCTTATGAGAACTTGACTTATTGAGACTTGTAAGTGATGCACAAGAAGACCGATTATTATCTGAGCGACTCTTATAAAAAGAATACAACTTTTAAGTCCTCAGCTTGCTCGACTTTTTCTATAGTTTTCAACATTGTCTTTTGAGGGTAAAGGTAGCTGTACGCACTCAAAGACTTGGTTGACTGGTAGCTTTTACCTTTACAGACTCTGCCCCTTATACATTATTAGTCGTATGTAGTGCCGAAGAGTGTAGATACTGACCATAGGTCTACATCAAAATTATGACTCTCAATCAGAATACCTCTTGTAGTGCAAAGCAGGCAGGATGTATTCCATTCTTTTCATGCAGTTTATCTTTATGGAATTAGGAGAACAAGTTTTGACTAATCTCTTTAGGATACGTCCTCCTCTAGGTATCTCAGTGATATCCTGCACATATACAAAGTGATTTGATTAATATGATCATGAATGTCACACAAATCACACAACTAAATGAAAAATGTAAATAAAAACATTCTATTTTTTTTAGATATGTACAATGAAATGCACTTTTTCTTTTTATGATGTTGAGCCTATTTAGGCTGTATACAAATGCCAATCTATTTTCTTAGGCCTTCAAACCTAGATGTATCCAATGCTTTAGTAAACATATCTACAAGCTAATATTCTGTCTAAACATACTCCATGGTAATTACTTTTTGTTCAACTAACTCCCTGATAAAATGATGTCTTATATTTATGTGCTTAGTTCTAGATTTTTGGAAATGTTTATGGCACTTATATTATCACAGAAAATAGTGGCCTGATCTTGGGAAATTCCATAGTCTTCCAACATCTGTTTCATCCATAGAAATTGTGTACAGCAACTTCCTGCAGCTATGTATTTTGCTTCTGCTGTGGAGATCGGAAGAATTTTGCTTTTTGCTCATCCAGGCAACTAAGTTGTTTCCCATGTAGAAACATCCTCATGAAGTACTCTTTCTGTCATCAACATTCCCAGCCCAATTTGCATCTGAGCATCCCGCAAGATTGGCAATGGTATCGTTAGAAAATCATATGCCATACTCTATTGTTCCATTGATATATCTGATAATTATTTTGACCGCAGTCAAATGCGTCTCTCTTGACTTCGCCTGATATCTAACACACACATCTCTGCAGAAGGATATGTCTAGCTTGTTTGCTGTCAGATAGAGTAAACTCCCAATCATGCTACTATATAAAGTAGGATCATTCTCTTTTGGATAATTATCCTTTGACAATTTCAGATTGGTAACCATTGGAGCTCTCATCGGTTTAGATTCTTCCAAGCCAAACTTCTTTACCAGATTTCTAGCATACTTTGTCTGAGAGATAAAGATGCCAGACATGTCCTGCTTCACCTGTAATCCCAGAAAAAATGTGAGTTCACCAACCATCCTCATCTCAAATTCTGTCTACATTGTCTTGACAAACTCTTTTTTCTTGGCTTCTGAAGTGGATCCAAAAATGATATCATGCACATAAATTTGAACAACAGTGATTCCTTTCTTCAATGGCTTGATAAAAGCCTTGTTCAAGAAGAAAAGTTGTGAGTCTTTCATACCAAGCTCTGGGAGCTTGTTTCAAACCATATAAAGCTTTCCTCAACCTGCACACATGTTCAGGATACTGTGGATCAGGAATCCTAGTGGTTACTCAACACATGATTTCTCATTCAGAATGCTATTAAGAAATGCACTCTTCACATCCATCTGATACAACTTGAAATCCACATGACATGCTACTGCAAGTAGCAATTTGATTAACTCAAGTCTGGCTACTGGTGCAAATGTTTCATCAAAGTCTATCCCTTCCATCTGGGTATAGCCTTGAGCCACACGTCTTGGTTTGTTCTTGATGATCTTACCTTGCTCATCTGACTTGTTCTTGAAGACCCACTTTGTTCCAATTACATTGCCATTAGATGGTCTTAGCACTAGTTCCCAGACTTGATTCCTTTCAAACTAATTCAATTCCTCTTGCATTGCTTGAACCCAATTGTCATCTTGCAGAGCTTCCTTCACATATTTAGGTTCAACCATAGAGATGTAGCACATGTGACCAAATTCTTGTTGAGATCTTTTTCTGGTCACCATTCCTTCCTTTCTGGATCGGATGTTGTCAACTGGATGTGCCTTCCGGATTCTGGTAGAAGGTTGTTGTCTAGATTCTGGTTCTGGTTCAGGTTCTGATTCAAATTCAGATTCAGCAATTTGATCATTCTGACCTTGGCGGGATGTATCTCGCTCAGATTCTACTTGTCTTGATACGGTAGACTGAGGTTGGATGTGTCCTGCTTCAGTTCTGCCAGTCTGATTCTATACTGAGATGACTTCCAGATTTTCAATTTCAAGTTCCTATGAATAGACGGAGTAGTCAGCAGTATCAACTTTAATATTCACAGACTCAACAATATTCTGAATTCTCATATTATGGATTCTATAAGCCCTAAAATTCTGAGAATAACCAACAAAGACTCCTTCATCAGATTTGGCATCAAATTTTCCTAGATAATCCTTATCATTAAAAATATAGCATTTACTACCTAAAACATGAAAATAGCTCAATCTAGGTTTTCTGCCTTTCCAAATTTCTTATGGAGTCTGATTAGTTCCAAGTGTTACTCTATTAATGGTGTAACATGCAGTTTTAATAGCTTCAGCCCATAACTTAGCAGGTAATTTTTTACTATTAAGCATAACTCTAGCCATCTCCTGCAAGTTCCTGTTTTTTCTTTCAACTACACCATTATGTTCAGGGGTTCTAAGTGCAGAAAATTCATGCATAACACCATATTTCTCACAAAAATTAGAAAAACTAGAATTATCAAATTCTTTTCCATGATCATTTCTGATTCTCTTGATGGTAACACCTTCATCTGATTTTTCATTGGAGAGTTTCTGGAGCAAAACACAAAATCTGTCAAATGTATGAGATTTTTATCTAATAAAATTAACCCATGTACATCTAGAGAAATCATCAACACAGATATAAATATACCTTTTTCCACCACTGCTTGCAGTTTTGATAGGACCCATAAGATCCATATGAATAAGTTCAAGTATACCTGAGGTAGATAGGTGCTGACCTATCTTGTGTGTATTTCTGGTTTGCTTACCTTTCTGGCATGGTTTACACATAGTTTCAGGAATCGATTTTAATTCTGGAATGCCCCTAGCAACTCCAATTGTTAACTATTTGATCCTCTCATTGGTATGCTCCATATTCATTGAAAGCTGTTTGACCTGCTCATCTTTGTGTTCAATGAATTTGAGCATATCTCTCTTTTCGTCATCAAAGAATTCCACCATGACTTGGAGCATGTTAAACTTATCTTGTTCTGCAACAAGTTGACTCTATAGTACTGCATAGTTTGAACAGGATTTATCCTCACTGGACGATGATTTCGCAGTGTTGACAGTGAGGCAGTTCGTAGAACTAGACTAAGGCTGGACATGTGCTATCAGCAACGTAATTTGTTCTTCTGATGAAGTATCGGATGCTGATCCAAGCGTGTTCTCCTCGTCTTCACTCCAGGAAACTTTCATGGCCTTTTTACTTTTCTTCCACTTCCTTTGAGCTTTTAGACATTCTGCCGCAATGTGGCCGTAGCAATCACAGTCTCTGCACTTTATCCTGCTCGAAGATTGAGCCTTTGGGAAGTTGTTACCTTTGAATTTCCTGTAGTTTGATTTCTTCTATTGATATGGCTGTTGCTCTTCATCTCGATTATGATTCCTCATCTGGAAAGATCTTTGAGGTTTGTATTGATTGTTGAATCTCCCACTTTTTTGCCGTTTGGTTTTCAAGAACTTTTTAAACTGCTTGGTAAGGAGTGCAATGTTTTCTTCCTCATCAGATTCTGTTGACTTTCAGACTCCTCCACTTTGCTCTTGAAAGCAATTCTGGGTTTCTTTTCCTTTTTCCTTTTGGATATACTTAGCTCGTATATTAACAAGGATCCCACAAGCTCATCCACACGCATCTCGTCCAGGTTCTTACTTTCTTCAATGGCCGTGACCTTCATCTGGAACTTGTCTAGAAGAGATCGTAGAATCTTCTTGACTATCTTCCGATCAGAATATGTCTTGCCTATAGGTTGTGCTTGATTGGTGATCTCACACCATTGTGCATAGTAGTCCCTGAATTCCTCATTATCCTTCATTGTGATTTGCTGAAACTCAAGGGTAGGCAATTGGAGTCTTGAGGTCTTGACTGCATTGGTTCCTTTATTAGCAATTTGAAGAGTGTTCCATGCTTCCTTAGAAGTCTTGCAATTTGTAACAAACTTAAATTGACTTTGATCTATAAAGGAAAAAATAGCATTTAAAGCTTTAGAATTCCATCCACATGTAGTATTTTCTTCAGCAGTATATTGAGTTTCAGGCTTAACAGTAACAGTATCATCTTTAGCTATAACTATGGGTGCTGTGTAACCAGTATGAATAGATGTCCAAGCCCTGTTATCAATTGACTGAATATAAATTTACATGCGAACTTTCCAATATGCATAGTTAGACCCGTCTAGTATAGGTGGTTTAACAGAAGATGTATCCATGTCTAGATGAACCTGATCTCACTAGTAACTTAAGTGAACCCGCTCTGATACCAACTGTAAATTCGTGGTTATCTAGACTCCAGTCAAGATGTATCCTGCCTAGCTACGTTTTACTGGTGTAAAGTATAACGCGACCTATATGTGTCTAAATGGGGTATGAATGAAGAATTAAACAACACCAGAATGATTAAGCAGAAACCCAACTGGGAAAAACTGCGGGCACCTTTGCCATGGGACAAACAAATTTACTAATTAAGAGGTAAGTTTAGTACAGAGAAAGAGATAAAACGTGCTATCATAATAGACACTAAATAATCAAAAGCTAAACTCATAAAAGACTCCCTCTTTACGCCTTTTGACAATGAGCCAACTCCCGTTGCATCTTCTTTCTCCCGCGCGCCTCACGGAACGTCCATCAAGCTCATAGAGATCTCCCGAAGTCATCTTGGGATGACTTGAACTCCTAAACTACTTTCAACCTCCGTGGATATGTCCCTCTCACCAATGTGGTCGCCTACCACGTACTTGAAGGGTTGCCAATCATAAACACGTTGTGAACTTGAAATTCGGTTTGCAAGATAAAGTCTAACAGTAAAACGGCAGTGTTTGTTTTCTCCTTTGCGATCGAGTTTTTGAGGATAATGCACAGATTTATTTCTTGCTTCAAAAACGGCTCTCACTCGTATCCATGACCTACAAGGATATAATACATATATAGGCAAGAGTTTGCTTCCTTGTGTAAGTCAAGAATCCAACTTACCATCTACATGTAGTTGAAAACGAATTAAGGAAACTTAGATATGCAATATACCATAAATTCAAACTTACCTAATTCTAGTTGAACTCTACATGCGCATAAATAAGACTTCTAGTTAAACATGGTAATACCAATTCAACTAGGAAACATTAAGACCTTGCATGTATATCGAGTTCTTGTGCCTTAAGAAAAGTACACACGCCACAACTTATCTTTTGGCCCAAGTCAACTAAATTTGCATGCTAATAATTAAATCACACTTCAACATATGTCATGTAACAAATCGTGATATATTAAAATTATGTTTGACACTCTATACAAAAATTAGGAATGCCAAGATGTAGGAATTTTTCATACTAACACGGTCATCAAGTTCCCATAGCAAAACTTCATCTACAGCCTTGGACTTCATTGCGATCGCAACCCAAATGAATCAATAGCACATATGAAAATAGGGGTTTCTTGCAGAATGACGACACCAGCACAAAACGATAAAACGCTCAAGGAAAAGCTGATGATGATGATACATGAGGAAACTTGCATTTTTTTGGGGTTCGTTTCCATAGATTCATGGACCCTGGGAAAGGAAAATTACCAAGATAAAACTTTGTGATTTTAGAAGGGGAGGAATTATGGGAAGGATTCTGAAAATTATACCAAGATAAAACTTTGGAAGAAGTGGGATAAGGATAAGGAAGGGATAAGAAAGGGAGAGATGTTAGTTAGAAGAATTGGGAAGAACTTGAGGATTTTCATAGAAAGTGATAAGGAAAGGGTGTACGTCAGTTAGAGAATTATAATTATTAAATAGAATGCCATACAAATAAGCTATGACACCAGATGTAGTGTAAACGCAGAAAAATTCAACAATTGCGCCATACAAAATCAATTTTGTGTCATACAACTGCAGTATTATATATTATATTATATGATATGATGATGATGATGATGATGATGATGATGATGATGATGGTGAAATTATGGAAAAAGGAAGCAAAATTCTACCTCTAACATTCGAAAATATTAACAAAAAGCCATCGGGCTTTTGTAGAAGCCACTATCCTCTATCCCTCTCTAGTCTTCTTCTTCTTAAAAGTGTTCTCCTTCTTTAGTGGCGGAATTGGGCATGTTTTTTTCACTGAGACCCAAGTAAGTGGCTGGACATAGTTTTCAACTGGATGGGTCAGATCGGAAGAGCACACGTCTGACATCTGCAATCAGGGATGGATCTAGAGGGCGAAGCCCGTGTCGGCCCGAAAAAATTTTGCAGTTTTATATAGGAAATTTAAAAAATTTTATTTTAGCCCATGTCGATTGCTATTTTTTCATACTATAGCTCATGTCATTAAAATCCTAGATCCGTCCCTAAATTGGCTCATCCTTATCCAAATCTTCAGCCCCATTCGACATTCTTAGTTGATTATTTTGCATGTTTGCTTGTGGGAATGGAATTTTACAGTTCTATCATTTATTTGAGTTGGGTTTCTAAATTTGGATAAGTGTATGCAACGGTCAGTAGTGAAGTTAACTGGATTGTGTAGAAGGGGATAATGTGTGTGTGCTATAAGTAAATGAGTGACATTCAATTTCTGCAAATCCAGAAAAATTCTTTTGGTAAGATTGTAGTTCCTTTTGTCTTTTGTAACCTATATTAGTTTGCTCTTCCAATTTGTTGCTCTTTAAGTTTGTATTTAAATTAACACTTGATTCATATTATTTGCTTTTACTCTTTTTGTGGTAGATTTTTAAGGCTCAACTATGGATAAGTACCATGTATTTTGATTATGCTTCAATTTCTTGCTAGAATTTTTTTTATTAAGTTTCTTTTTTAATGTTAATGGTCAACATGAAGTTTAATTGACCCTGTCAAATGTGCCTGTCAAATGTGATTTTTACAATAATGCTAATGAATGAATTATTTAAAAACAGTTAAAATAAAAATAATGCTATTTATCTATACTGGATACCCGTTTCTAGTCTAGTTGGTATTTTCTAACTGGATAATAAACGGGTGGATGTCTCTATATTTTTATGATTATCTATTCATCCTCCAATATAGAAATGCTAGTTAAGTCTCCAGTAGCACTACCCTTAAAATAATAACATACCTAGAGAAATAATGTCAACTCCACTCAATTAGTTTCTTTCAGGATGATTCATGCTAATGGATTCTCTCCAATATAAAAATGCTAACTAAGTCTAAAATGGCACTACTCTTAAAATAATAGCATACCTAGAGAAATAATATGTCAACTCTACTCAATTAGTTTCTTTCAGGATGATTCATGCTAATGGATTCTCTCCACTAGTTCCTAGAATATTTTCAGCCATCAAAACATTGTCAAATTTATTAAATTAATCGGGAACAACAATTAAAATCCCAATGGCTATCAGTCAAACATGCAATAGACCAAAAATTAGTTATCTCGCAACAGCTAAAGCAATATATGCATTTAAACGAACTCACAAATGACAAGACTATTTCATTCCTGTTACGAAAAATCAAAATCTAGCAAGAAGATTGTATTTAATGCAAATTTATCCATCATGATGCTAAGCAAATTGGTTCCATGTAGATCATTCATTGCCTGGCAATGTGCTACAAGCGTGAAACAAAAGGTAAGTTCAAAAGCCTTGGAACGAACACTACTAGAAGTCAGATACTTTTGTCTTTGCTTGTCAAGACCTTTAGATTCAACTATAAAAATATGAATTACGAGACCAAAATTTTAGTTGATACGCGCAAAACTAGATAACAATTTTGGGACTAAAAAATTAGTTAAAGCAAAGAATTATGTCCTAGACAAAACAATGGTTAGCATGTCGTACTTATGTGTTTTCTAAATGATAAATTCACTATAATAACATTCATTTAGTGCTGGTTTGATGTTAGCCTCGTCTGCCCTGATCACATTGAAGCAAGGAGAGCAAAGCTAGTAGCAAAGACTTTTTCACAAACATTTTGATCTATAGTTTTTTGAAATAAATAACATGTCATTTGATCTAAGCAATGTGGGTAGCATGAGTACCGCACATTTTATGTTTTCTTTTTTCTCTTCTTTTCTTTTTGGGGTAAATGTTGACGTATGGTGTTGATACCGATGCGTGGGCAATGTGGCCGATGTATCAAAAATAAGTACCGACCCGGAATTGATTGCGAAATGGTTATTATCAACGTCGAACTACTCGGGTTGAGATCGGGTGTTGACGTCCATTCCGAGTGTCCCAATCAGGAATGGCTGATTGGGGGACGTTGGCTAGAATGATGATAGCAGGCGCGCGGAGAAGACGAGGAAAGCATCAACGGTTGGAAGTAGTTATTTATACAAAACTAAATATACCTTGTAACAAGTATAGTCGAACTAAGTTTATGTCTGAACAGATGTATAAAATTCCCAAAGCGCCCCGGATCTCGGCTACAAATGTAGGCCTTGGGGTGCCATTTGAGGAGAGGCCTTTTGGACAAAAAATAGAATTTAGAGAGAGAATTATTGTAGTATGATTATTCGATTCTGAACAAGACTCTTGATCAATCCCTCCTGTTCTCGTACTCACATCAAATCTTATCCCGATTATGAAACCTGATCACCCTTCATTACCGCATCACTCACATTTCGTTGACTTGGGGCCACACTTGAACCCAATGTCAATAATTAGCGCTAGAGGAAGGGCCTTGCTTTTTGATTAGTAAGGCCTGCACCAGCATATCAAATCACTTCATCTCACGATCTTGTCAAAATGATGGTCAGGAATTGCGTAGCAACAAGTAACTGCGAGGAAAGTCATGAGCTACTCCAGACTAGCAACACGGTGTTGGGGAGGGTGACCAGCACGCCTAGGTAGAATTCCTACATCGTGAGTTAGAGAGGCTAAGACAGTAGCCACTTCCACCACTAGTCCAAGTTCCAGAACATCAGGAAGATGAGGCTGAATCGGTTCGACATAGGCATTCACCTTCCCCGGTACAGGGGGCTCGTTTGGCTAGGACACAACATCCAGTTTCCTCCCATAGTTGTATGGGGAGAACCATCATTCTGGACCTCGTGGAGGAAACATGAGACCTGCCAGTAGTGTGTTTAATAGATTAGGACTAGATAGGTTAAGGAGTAAGGGAGCAAGCCCTGTACTGAACCCCAGATCTCAACATTGCCGATCTCATTATTTACATGGTGTAGGCAGCTAGAGAATGACGAAACAGTAGCAGGAGGATGTGCTCCTTTCTCCCCCGCACAGCGGAGAGGCCAAGGGTGAGATGGATCGACTCCGGAAACGGGTAGCTGAACTTGAAAGCCAACAACAAGGAATATGCCCACCTGCAGAGTTCGTGACTTCATCGTGCTTTGCAACCTAAATACTAGCCTACCCCATCAAGGAGAAGATCAAGACTCTGAATATCGCCATTTATAACAGAACTAATGACCCCATAACACATGTTCACAAGTTCACAGCGTGGATGGAACTGCCCGGCGTCAGTCAGGCAATCATGTGTAGAGCATTCCCAACAACCCTTAGGGACCGGGTACGCCGTTGGTTCTGGGCACTTGCAATAGGATCGATTAATTCATGGTCAGACCGAGATCTACACCATTGCCTACACTCTTTCCCACACGACGCTCTTCCGATCTAAAGTTCAAATGAATCCAAAAGAAGCATTACTGGTGGTGAAACAAGGAAAATATGAGAAACTGAAAGATACCTGGCTCGATTCAACAACAGGTTATGGACATGGACCACGTATATGATGATGCATTTCTACTAGCAGCCACTTCTGGACTGCTATCAAATTCAAGGTTCTAGTGGTCAGTCTATGAGGATGACCTGAGAACCTATCACGATCTTTTGAGTAGGGTAGAGAGGTACACTGCAGCTGAGGAAGCCAATGCTGCAACATTGGGAGAAAAGATCAACAAGGAACCCAAAATGAAGGATAGAGATTTGGAACCTTTTAATGGAAACAACAATCCAAACAGGAGGATGGAGAATTAGACAGCGGATCATTTCTAACCATATCAACCAAAGCCGGAGCCAGTGACTATGACCCATCTATTGAACACTACTCCTGAGCTAATTATCTTGGCCTCCATGGATAAACATTTGTTGCCACGGCCTAGGCTGGTTCGAAAGAACCACGCAGCTGAACCCCAGCAAGTACTACAAATATCGTTGCTCAATCGGCTACGAGATGGATGATTGTAACGATTTGCAGTGTGAGATCCAATGCCTGATCAAAAAGAGTCATATGCAAGAATATGTGTCTCGACCAAGGCAACCGGCCAATATGGAACCACCTCTTCCACTGTAGAACGCTTCCCATCAGGATGTTCCCAAGCTCCTTGTAGCCGAAATTCATGTATTGATTGGTGGAAATCAAACCACTAAAGGTTCTTGGAACCAGATGCAACACCTGGTCAGAGAAACATGTACCAGATATGAATTGGCCACTATCGGTATGACACCAGAGGAGATAGCAAGAGAGACCTTTGGGTTTGCAGAAGCTAATAGGGAAGGGGTCATACATCCCCACGATGACACCGTAGTCATCACAATGCCATTATCAAGAGCTCTGATCCACCGAACTTGGGTCGACAACAGAAGTGGAATAAATGCTTTGTTTTGGCATACATATAATCAGATGGGACTGGAAGAACACCGCCTCATGTTGTACTAGGGCATGATTCAAGGTTTTAGTGGACACTCCATGACTCCGAGCGGACATATCACATTGATGATGGAACTCAGGGCTTCCGATCTCCCCAGGGTTAGCAGAATTTTGGCAGATTTCGTAGTAATTGATGTCAACTCTAATTACAATGCAATCCTTGGGCATCCAATCTTGTCTGAATTCAAAGTAGTAATCTCAATATATCATTTCATGATGAAATTCCCAACCACTCAAGGAGTGGAAGCCATTTGAGGGAATCAAAGGATGGCCCAAGAATGTAATCTGGATGTACTGTTAAGACAAGTGTTGTACTCAAGCGCAGAAATGAGCAAGAGACCGCAGATGATCCCTTTGACCTGTGGATGGGACATCAAGAGGCTAGGGTAAAACCAACAGAGGCTTTAGTCTAGGTTTCTCTAGATGAGACAAGGCCCTAAGTTCAACTCTGGGTTGGCGCAGAGCTAAAAGAGTCAGCGCAGTCCAAACTCATCTTCTTTCTGAAGCAAAATTTAGATGTCTTCGCCTGGTCACATGAAGACACGGAAGGGATACCATCAGATCTGTCATGTCATAAGCTCAATGTTGATCCCATGATGAAGCTAAAGAGATAAAAGTGGAGGCTTCTCAATGAAGAAAGGTATTAAGTGCTGGTAAAGGAAATCACCAAACTTTTGGGAAATAGGTTTATTTGGGAAGCAAAGTACCGTGTTTGGGTTGCTAATCCGGTTCTTATAAGAAAAAGCAATGGGTCTTAGCGTCTTTGTATCGATTTTACTAATCTCAACAAGGCATGAGCTAAGGACAGTTTTCCTCTCCCGCAGATAGATCATATGGTGGACACTACCGCCAGACATGAATGGCTTAGCTTTATGAATACATATTCAGGTTACAATCAGATTCCCATGTTTAAGCCTGACCAGGGGCACACGTCTTTCACTACAGACCTTGGATTATACTACTATTGTATGATGCCGTTTGGACTAAAGACCGTCGGGGCAACATATCAGAGATTGGTGAACAAAATGTTTGTAGCATAGATTGGGAATCAATAGAAGTCTATGTCGACATGCTTGTTAAAAGCATCAGGGCCGAGGTTCACATCACACATCTTCGGGAAATGTTTGACATCCTCCGAGCCTACAAGATGAAGCTGAACCCACAAAAGTGTTCGTTCAGCGTCGCGTCACGGAAGTTTCTAGGCTACATGGTTAATCAAAGGGGTATTGAGGCCAATCCCGATAAAATTCAGGCTCTTATCAACATGCAACCATCTATCAGTGTAAAGGAGATACAGAGATTGACTGGAAGAGTGGTGGCCTTAGGTCATTTTATTGATGTTCTGCACGGAAATGGAGATTTTCAGTGGACAGAGGAGTGCCAAACAGCTTTTACCTCCCTCATCAATAGTTAGCTAAGCCTCCCGTTCTATCTAAAGCCAAAAAAGGTGACATCTTGACTTTATACCTCGCTGTGTCAGAAGTGGCAATAAGTTCCATCCTGATTGGATAGAAGACAGCATTTAAAAACCCGTGTACTTTATCAGCAAGGCGTTGAAAGATGTAGAGTTCATATATCCACCCATGGAAAATTTAGCTCACACCCTGGTGATCTCAACTAGAAAGTTGAGGCCATATTTTTATAG
>CAVNYN010272824.1:0-11426 GCA_963692815.1 Nyctanthes arbor-tristis | reverse complement strand
CTGATTGGATAGAAGACAGCATTTAAAAACCCGTGTACTTTATCAGCAAGGCGTTGAAAGATGTAGAGTTCATATATCCACCCATGGAAAATTTAGCTCACACCCTGGTGATCTCAACTAGAAAGTTGAGGCCATATTTTTATAGTATCCAGTGGAAGTTTTCATCAACTACCACTTGTGTTAGGCCCTGCAGAAGTCCGACACTTCCGGAAGGATGATGAAATGGTCTGTAGAACTGGGGCAGTTTGATATCACTTTCAAACCCCAAACAGTAGTAAAAGGGCAGGCCTTGGCACACTTCATGGCCAAATTCATTCGTCTTGTAGAACCAGCAGCCGAACCAGGAGAGCAGTGGGAAATGTTTGTTGATGGGTCAACAATATACTCTTGTTCAGGCCCTGGGTTAGTGCTAGTGGGACCCGATTATCAGATCTACTATCAAGCTTACCATTTCAAAATCCCAACCATGAACAATAAAGCGGAATGTGAGGCACTAATCGCAGGGCTGGAGATGGCAAAATCAATGGGAATTACCCGACTTGTGGTTAACAGTGACCCCCAGTTAATTGTACAATATCAGTGGTGACTTTGGCACAAAGGAAACACAAATGCAGAAGTACTATGCACTAGTCCGAAGAAAGGCGAGGAACTTGACAACCTTTGAACTCCGACATGTCCCAAGATAGGTAAACTGTCAGGCTGACACCTAGGCAAGATTAGCGACTAGGGAATGACAATTAGTGATCTCATCATGAAGTATCAATTGGAAAGATAGAGCACTCTAGGAATGCATAACGAGCTGGCTAGCTCGGGCCCCCCGTGGCGCGGCCTATAAAAAACTGAGCCGTGCCGGCTCGTGGCTCGTCTAAGACAAGCCCTAGCCTGAATCAAGCCCTAAATTCGGGGGGAAAGCTCAAGCTGGGCCAGGCCATGTGGCTTGCCAGGCCAAACAGGCCGGCCCATGACAGCCCATGTCAAACTTAGGTACGGAAAAAAGTTTAAATTAATGTAAGAACAAATTTAAAAAAAAGGCAGGCTCGACTCGGCTAGAAAAAGGCCAGCTCGGCTCAGCTCGTTGGCATGGCTAGAGCACTCTATGTGTGACCACACTAGAACTGTACAAAGTACCATACTGGGACTCTTCGACTGGAGAGATGAGATAATCAAATATCTAGAAGAAGGGATACAGCCTGAAGACAAAGTCAAGGCTCGCTAGCTACAGATCAAAGCCGCTTGGTTCACCCTGATGGGCGTTGAATTATACAAGAGAGGTACTCACGGCTTTTACTTCATTACCTAGATGAAGGAAAAGCTAATTATGCCTTAAAGTAAGTATATTGGGGGATTGGCAGCAACCACTTAGGGGGACAAGGATTGGCTTTCGAAATTATGAGTCAAGGATACTACTGGCCCAATCTTAAAAAAGATGCAATCGAATTTGTATACAAATGCCCAGAATGCGAGTTCCGATCTCAACAAGTAACAGATCTTCCCCTAAAGAATTAAGCCTTATCAAAGCTCCGTGGCCATTTGCACAATGGGGCATTGACTTGATTGGGCCTCTACCACCAGGGAAAGGATCAACCCAGTATGTGATCATAGAAGTAGACTATTTTACCAAGTGGGTGGAGGCAGAAGCCCTGGCTAAGATCACGGAACATAAAATAATAGACTGTGTCAAAGTCGATAATTTTCCGCTTTGGGATTCCACATGCCATGGTCACAGATAACGTAAAATAGTTTGACAATGCAAAGTTTAGGAAGTTCTACTAGCAACTTCAGATTAAAAACTATTATGCCATCCCGCATCATCCTTAAACAAATGGGCAGGTGGATATCGTGAATAAGATCATCAAGCAGAGCCTGAAGGAGCATAGGTCAAACAGGTTCCATCGGTACTCTGGTCGTACCGCACCACAAAGTGAACAACAATAGGTGGAACCCGTTTTTCAATGATTTATGACACAAAAGTGGTAATTTCACTCGAAATAGATATCCCGCCTTATCGTGTTGAACACCATGATACTGAACGTAATGACCAGGCACTCCTAACTAAACTTGATCTACTGGATGAAAAGAATCTCTTAGTGGATCTCAAAAACACCTCGTACAAGCAAAGAAATAAAGATATTATAATCGAAAGGTTAAGCTCCAAAGGTTCTAACTAGGAGAACTAGTTCTCAAACGGATACACCTTGCACCAGCGGTACTGCAGAAGTCATGGGAAGGACTGCTGCATGTTGTGGAGATCCTGCCTTATAGAGTATATCGTTTAGAGCATTTGAACCGCATCCTTGGAATGCAGAATGCGCCGGTCACTTTACTATTTAGAATTTATAAACTTTTTTTTACGAGTACTCTATAAGCTAGTGCACAAATAAAAAAGGCTCGATGAGCCCAATCAGGGAAACAAAATTCCCTAGGCTGGCAGAGCCCCAACTAGGGCACGGTATCCCAATCTATTCTAAAAGGTTCGGTAAGCCCAATCAGGGAAATTAAATTCCCTAGGCTCACAGACCCCTAACTAGGGCACGACACGACACCCTAGTCGATTCTCAAAAAGTCAGTGAGCCCAATAAGGGAAACAAAATTCCCTAGGCTTGCGGAGCTGGAACTAGGGCACGATACCCTAATTGATTCTCAAAATGTTTGGAACACCCAATCAAGGAAGCAAAATTCCCACAGCTCGCGGAACCCAATAGAGGGCCTAGAAATGTCTCAAGTAAAACGTTGATTGAGCCCAATCAAGACTTAGGACACCTTCTGAATAGGAGTCACTAGTAAAGGACTGAGAATATGAGACCGGCCATTTCTGGTCGATCTCAGATTGGGGTAAGTAACAATCATCCTACTAATCCTAGGAGCAGACCTTGAGAGGCCATAGTTGGCCGGTTAGAAGATCACCCAGCCAATAGGGTCACTTGATCGGCATTGCTGTGACCTTGATGTATGGTAGCGTAGTTCTAAAAATGTGAATCCGACACTTAATAGTTTTTGCACTAAAGAAATTCTATGATAGTATAATGCGCAAACAACACGCCCTAGATCAAAAAATGAGGCTCGCTGAGCCGAATCCGGGAACTCAATTCCCAAGGCTTGATAAGCTCAACTAGGGCACCGAAGACCCAGTTCTTTTCTGGCAGTACCTCCATAATAGAAACCTAAGAATCTGAGCTCGGCTACAAATGGCCGACTCATATTAGAGCAAAATAGGGTTAAATAACATGCCCCCAAGAACAATCCTGATCGGAAGTAATTAGCCGAACTCAATAAAAATATGAGAAGCATGCAAAAATACCATATTACGAAGTCAACAGGAAATGGTCCTGCTCGGCCAGATTCGGCTGAACTTGGGATACGTCAGGACTATTCGAAAATATAATAAAGGTGTGGTTGAGTTCAGATCGGATGAGAACGTTTGGATAGACATATCCATAATTGAGCCTTAGGTTCCAAGTTCACCTTATTATTGGCCCATACGATAATACAGTAAAGGTTAGGTTGAGTTTAGATCGGACAAGAACGTACATGTCTGGAATTGAGCCTTGCGTTGTCCCGATTCGCCTTTTTATTAGCCCATATGATAGGGCATCTTGTTACTATGACCAACCTATATCTCTATGATAGATGCGAATAGATAAAAATGCAATAAATAAACTAGAACATCACAAAAGATTGCATCAAGCATAGAAGTATATCTCCATCTCCTATCAGACTTAATGTTGTTTGTTATTTGAGCTAGAACCACATCCGCCTCTTGGTCGTGACATGAATCCCTAAACTATCCTAATATCAATCAAATTATAGGATATCAATTAAAGTGACAACAAAAAATCAACAATAACAAGAATATTTCCTAGGTTAAAAATCGATGATTCAATATTAATCAAAAGCCTCTCTCGATGGTCAATTGACTCTATACCTATATGTGAACTTAATTATTTCTAACTAAATTGCAAACACATAAACATGCATTAAATCACAAAGATCATCATGTAGCGATTTCACAAGGTATATTGACATAGACAATTAATATAGGGCCCTATGTTATTTATTATCATGTGCTAATTTACATCGAATATTTCAAAAGAAACATAAATCACAAACACGAATTAATGGTGATCAAGCATTAAAATGGACATATAAGTGAAAAATAAACAATTAACCCAATAGCAAATAATAAAAACGAGCAATTTATTCAACATTAATGAATTGTCAACAATGGTTTCCTCATAAACCTAGCACAATAACCTAGCCTTGCATGTTCGGGGAAAGAAAACAACACAAAAGATTGGAATTCAAAACCCAAAGGAGATGAATCCCCGATAAATTCCCTATTGTCTCTTTCCCGCGGATGTTGCTTTAGGCTTTTCACGGCCTCCTCTGCACGGCCTTCTCCCTTTGTTATGTTTTTCTCCCGTCCTTTTATAGTTGGAGACGCCTTAGAATCCCCAATTGTGTTAAAAAGGGCTGAAAACGCGTCAAAAAGACTTTCTGCTACAGGCCACTGGTGACCGCAGTTTGCTTGTCGCGTTAAACCCGCGGACAACAGAGATATTCCAAGCCCACAGGTTAATACGGTTTCCTTGCCGCGCTAGACCAGTGGGCTACTTTCAACATGCGCGATTTAGTCCTTGATTTGACTTTTTCTTTCAGCAATGGTCATTTTCAGCATTTTTCTTCGTTTATACAAGTCCAAAACTGCTCGAACTCTTCACAAAGGTCCTTGCACTCTTCAAACACAAACCAAATAGTCTCTTTTAAATTCTCCAAAAGTGCAATTTAGTCCTCAAAACTTGTCAACATTGATCTTCTTATGATGAAACTCTTGAGCCATCAACCATTGATGCCACAACTTGAATGTAAAGCTCTAATTTGGTTCAAAAATCATCTTTTTCCCTTGGCGTCACCCCAATTTGAGCTATTCACCTATATGAACCATATTCACATAAATTAGGTAGAAATCTGCTTAATTACATGTAAAATTGAATAAGTTAAGAGAAGTATATTGTATATAAAATACACTTATCATTATGCTTTGCCTGCAAATTCAATCACTATCTGGACTAATCTGACACAGAAGTTTATGGATAAATTATTTCCACTAGGTAGAGTTTTGAAAATCAGGAGGGAGATCACCTCGTTTAGTCAGAGTCTGGGGAAAAAAATATTTAAGGCATGGGAAGATATAATGATATGTTGAGAAGATGTCCAAATCATGAAATCCCTTATTGGCTCATTGTACAAACTTTCTCCAATGGGTTGATTGGTGAGAACAAGAGACATGCAGATTTAGCAGCCAGGGGATCACTCATTGACAAAACTTATGAAAGGGAGCTGAAATTTTTGAAAAGATGGTAGCTAATATGTGGTATTCAGATAGAACGATGTCTCGAGCTGGAGTTCATGAAGTAGATGCCTTCACATCTCTGTCTAGACAACTTGCAGCTTTGGCAAAGAAAGTGGATAGCTTTGTAAAGCCATCAGTTAATATAATTCAGTCTTCAACCATATGTGAAATATGTTGTGCAAACCATGCTACTGTTGTTTGCCCAATTGGCCCTTTGAATACACCCAAGGATGAACAAGTAATGTTTGTTGGAAATAATTAGAGGCAACAAACTGGGCTATATTCTCAAACTTATAACCCAGGATGGCGTGATCACCAGAACTTTTCATGGAGAGATAATCAACCAGCTGTGAAACCACCGGGTTCTAATCAACAACCGGAAAGGAAGAGTTCATTGGAAGATATGTTCAGTAGGTATATAGGGGCAAATAATCAATTCATGCAAAAAACTGAGCATACTCTCCAGAACCAAAACACAGCCATAAAGAACTTGGAGACCCAGATGAGCCAAATGGCTTTGGCTATTGCAGGAAGAGCACCAAGTAGTTTACCTAGTGATACAGAAATAAATCCAAGAGAGCAGTTGCATGCCATCACAACTAGAAGTGGATTATAGTTTCTTGAAATTCAAGTTGAAAGGTTGTGAAGGAAAACTCAATACCAAAAGATGTTGAGCAACCTGAACAAAAGAAGGAACCAATTGAAAAAGACAAGTCAGAGGGAAATGAAAAAATAGAAAGACCACATGTAAAAGCTTATGTGCCTCCAATTCCATATCCTCAAAGGCTAATGAAGCACAAGCTGGACAAACAGTACTCGAAATTTCTTAAAGTATTTAAATAGCTGCACATAATTGTAGAAGTTCTAGCACAGATGCCTAAATACTTCAAGTTTATGAAGAAAATTCTTTCCAATAAGAAAAAGTTTGCAGATTTCGGGACTGTAGCTTTGACAGAGGAGTGCGGTGCAATACTGTAAAACAAATTGCCTCCAAAATTAAAACATCCAGACCATTGGACAGTTTAAATTTGATAATGTGTTATGTGATCTTAGTGCAAATATTAATCTTATTCCCTTGTCTTCCTATAGGAAGTTAAATTTGCGGGATGCGAAAGTTACGAATATCTCACTACAACTAGCTGATTGGCCCATAAAATATCCGCATAGGGTGGTTGAAGATGTGCTCATCAAAGTAGGCAAATTCATATTTCCAGTTGATTTTATTATTCTAGACATCGAAGAGGACTGGAATTTGCCTTTGATTTTAGGTAGATCATTCTTAGCTACTGGTCGAGCCTTAATTGATATTGAAAAAAGAGAGCTCATTTTGAGGGTTGAAGAAGAACAAGATACTTTCAATGTGTTCATTCCCACTGAACAACCATCCAACCAGGAAGAGGTATATCGAATTGATCATATTACTAGTAAAGTGGATGTTAAAGAAAAACTAGAGGAAAAGCCTAATGTTGAAGTTGCAGCTAAAGATAAGAAGAAAAAAGAAGATGCAGGTCTGGAAGTGGAAAGTAAAGGAAGTTCATCTTCTTGACAGCATGCAAAACAAAGGCATTAAAGCCTCACACGAGCCACTGTGATTTCTGACACAGTCAGGCTCGGGACTTTACACAAGCGCTTGGTGGGAGGTAGCCCACCCCGTATATTTGTTCCTTTTAATGCCTTTTCTTTTTTTATTTGTTTCTTATTTATGCACTTTATTTTGATTACATGCACTTAGATTAAAATAAATTTTAGGGTTAGGCAATTTTATTTAGGATTTTAGGATTAAAGTGTTTAGAATTTTCATTCATGAGATTTTATTTTAAAAAAAATTATTTTCTGTAATTTTCTTGTTTCCTTCCCATTTTTTTTGTTTCATTCTACATTGTAGACGATATAGAGTTTAAATGTGGGGGGAGGTAGTTTAAGTGCTTTAACGTTAATTTTTATCTTGTTTTATCTTGGTTGGACATGAGGCGATGACTTGTTAATTTCTGAAATTGAAAAAAAAGGTAGCTTCGCTGGAATTAGTAAAAAAAAAAAAAAGTGAAGAAAAACTAGTAGTTTTGTGCTTTTAGCCTGAAGAGACTCATAACACTATTGAATAAGTGATCTCGTACCTTCTATTTATTTGTTTTGCCTTGAATTGGTTTTGACTAGATTAGGTTGACAATTTTAGCTCGGTGAGATTTTTGAGCCTTAGATTGATTCATTCTTTTCAGTTTCACTATCTTTGTTCATGTGTTATATTCTTTCATGGGTTTGTTTCTTTATAACTTGCTTTATTTCTCTTTGAGGCTGCATTGTTGCGTGCACTACATGATAATGATTAAGGTACTCTTTTTCACGTTAGCCAAAAAGCCTACTGTATCAACTAATTATCTTTTGCATAACCCCATTGAGCCTGATAGCCTAATTTTTTTCTTTACACCCCTTAATACTAGTCTTCAGCTGAAAATAATGTATATCCTTACCTTGCCAATGCACCAGTGGATGTACGCTTACTTTTAGTGCTTGGGGATGGATAAGAACTAAGTGTGGAGAAGGAGTAATTGTTGTTGATGAGGTGATGAGTTCAGTTTGATTATGTATGGGCTGGTGTGGTTTGATTATTTGAAACAAAAAAGAAAGAGTTGATGAATTGAAAAGAAAAAAAAGGAAAAAAAAAGAGAAAAAATGATGAAAGAGTTGATGGAGAGGCAAAAGAAAAACGCAAGTACGAGGAAAATAAAAAGGATTTGCAAAGCGAGTTGATTGAAAAAAAATAGAAGAAGTGGCAACAAATAAAAAGGAAGATGTTGTCAAAAGAAAATTTATGAAAAAGAAGAGAACGAAAATTGGAATAAATGGTTGAATTCTCTTTGAAATAAAGGCATGAGTTTCTTTTGGGGGTTGGGAGTGCTCTTATTGTATAGGTGATGCTAGAAATTATGAAAGAATGAAGAGAGTAGTGGTTCACTGGGGATATGATCTTGAAAATTATGAATTTTGTGTTCCACTAGTTCCAATGGTTTATTAGCCTCACTTCCCAAATTTTTCCCACCTTAACCTTTAGCCCCGTTACAATCTGTAAAAGACCTTTTGATTTGTTTGATGCATGTGCACCTGAGTGGTGGAGAATGAGAAATTTTGCAAGCCTATAGTAGAACTTTCTTGTGGGTAGAATCATGAGCGTAAACACTTAACCCTTAAACACTTGAGCAAAGAGTGGATCTATCCATAAGGGTCGGCTTGTCCGGTTTATGCTATTCCAGGTGAAAGTGGTGTTTCATGATTCTAAAGGTTGCTTAAGTACCCTTGTTCATAGCATTTTATGGGTTTTGAATGGTTAATCATTATTTGTGGAAAAAAGAGAAAAAAAAGTATTCTTAAAACTCTTGCATTCCTTAGGAGCCTTTCTATTAGGCGAGTTACCTTGATTTGCCATAAGTCTAATAATGAGTTGTTTGCCTCGTGTGTAACCAGAAGAGTCTAACAGTTATATGTGTGTTTCGTGTTTTTGTGTTTTGAGTCTTGTTTTTGTTTGTTGTTCGAGGACAAACAATAGTCTAAGTGTGGGGGAATTTGGTAATTGTTTTATTATGTTGTTTAATTTCTCCATATTAGTAGTTTATTATGTGTTTTATTAGATTAAAATGGTTAATTATGTTTTGTTTGTTTATTTGTTATAGGATTCAGGGAAAAACTCAAAAAGAATGAAATTCAGGCATGTTTTACAAGCATTAAGGAGCTCGGGGGTCAAAGTGTCAAGAATCAAAACAAGAATGGCCGAAAGGAAAGGAAAAAAAATATTTGAAACTGTATGGCTGCACGGATTCATCCATGTAGCTGCACTGGAAGACGAAACAAACGGCAGAAACACAGAAGCATTGGTACGGGCGCACCGCTCGCCTGTGCACTGCACCGAGTAGCCAATAGCCCAGCAGCAAGATACGCAGCTGCATGGCTGTACTGTGCGTCCGTATGGCTCCTATATGCGTTATTTTCCGATTTTTCCTATTTTTCGAGTTTTTCTAGAATTCTTTTTATGGCAAAACTTACATATGACTTTTATTCTTTTCTTAGGGGTTTTTAGACCTAAAACAGGGTCTGGCCTAGCATTCAAAAGCACCTTCATACACCCCATATACAACCCCAAATACATTCATATTATTTAGTTCTTTGAGATTATTATTGAAGTTTAGTTCGGTTTTTGAGTCAAAGTTTTGGGTTGAAAAATATTGGTGAAATAATCTTTTTTTCTAGCTTTCTTCATCAAGATTCCTACTCTTTTGTGCTTTATTTCATTAATTCTATGAGTAGCTATGCTTCTCTTCTTGGGACGAACGGTGTAACCCCATTGTGAACCCTAGTTGTTTGTTTGTTGATTCAACTTGTTAAAATCAATTTCTAGTTAATTCTTTATCATTGTTTTATATGACTTTCACTTATTTGGCACGCGAATTTGTGAATGTTTATTGGTTTGTGTTGAATCGAGAGAGGAATACATGAATTTGATTAGGCAGTAAAGAACATTAATTTAGATAAGACAAAGAGATTTGCTTGTGGTTGTATGGTCACGTAAATTGAACTTTGGAGATATTTGCATGAGTTTCTTGTTATTTAATGCATTTAAGAGGGTTGTTAACGCTTTCACTTAGAGATAGGTGAGGAAGCCTAATTGAGTAGGATTAACTAGCTTCAAGAGGCGTAGTTGATTAATTGCATGAACTCGATCGTTAACTAGGATTGGTTTTTGTTGAATCAATAAACGGGTAGCTAGGGGAATCAATGGTGGTAAAGTTGTGAGTCTCAAGTCTATATAAATCTTGAAGAAAACTTATAAACATAATTTGTTCTCTTTTAACTTACTGAATTTTTACTTTTATTTATTTGCTTTTAAGCACAAACTTCGAAATTGCAATTGTTTCAAGTAGATCATGAATTGAGTATTTAATACTTGAATCTTTCCTCGTGGGAATGATCACCCAGATTCATTGTCCACTTTATTACTTGTTCGACCCATACACTTTCGGATTTCATAAACATATTTTACCTAACAATCCCGCTTGGGACAAGAGCAGGAGCCGATGTCGATGGCTCATCATCTCTTGTGGTCGGCCGCGGCAAGTGTACCGCATGGAGGAGAATCGCTTTGAACGGGATCTCGGCTTGAGGAACGACCTCGTGACTGGAGTTCAGACGTGCGCTCTTCCGATCTCCTTACTAGGCCCGATATCAAGAAAAGTGGGGGATCGGTCTGGTAATGAAAGTCAGCGGCACCATGTTCCGTTTCATCAACCTTCTCTTGGCAAAAATGTAATTCTTCCTCACTGTCTGCCTCGGCCTCCAATCCCATTCTGAAATCTTGACGGATAGGCTCATTCTCTGATTATGTAGTCCTCTCATCCCCCGAGTCTAGAGTGGGTCTCTCACCAGACTCAGCCTCATCGCAGTCATCCATTATTTCCAAATGAGAAGAGAATTGAGAGTATTTGATTCGGATCTTTGACATTGCTCCCTAAGGGAATAGAGATAATGGAAGAAAAAGAGTCAAGAAAAATTATTATTATTATTATTTACCTAATTAGTGGACGACCAAAGCTGCTGAGCCAAAACAGGGGAATAGAGCCCTGGATTGGCTAGAGAGAGAAGTATTGCATACAGAAGTTGGAGAGGGAATGGAGAGAATGAGAAAGTTTTCCACCTATTTATTCAAAAGGACAGTTTCTGAACTGATTGGTACTATGTTCAAAACACCGCCAGTACACAATTCCATGATCTAACGCACCAACCCCAGAGCACCACCTGTCATTAACCACTAATGTGGTGAGCCCATCGATGTCAGGTAAAGGTACGCCTAGTGGGAGATCAGACTTGATAGAATCGTTCGCACTACCCAGACCTACGGATCTGGGCAACTGCAAGTGATGGTGGCAATTGTTGATACCGACCCGCCACGTGGGCAATGTGGCCGAACATGTGGCTAGGGCTGATCACAAATAAGTACCAATCCAGAATTCACGAGGGGTAAGACTGATATTACTATTCATCTATTCTTTTACTTTTGCTTAATTCCAATTATTTTGAGATCGGAAGAGCG
>CAVNYN010272820.1:0-13147 GCA_963692815.1 Nyctanthes arbor-tristis | reverse complement strand
CGATCTGAAACATCCATTTCTTCATTCATATGTGAAACAAACGATTTTTTATTTAAAATTTAGGGTTTTGAAAATTTTCCTGGTTTCTTTTCTATTTCTCAATTATTTGGGCGGCCACTTGTAGGACTTGGACCGTTCCAAACTAGGCCAATCTGATGAGAGATTGATATACGAGGTATATGCTTTATGTATAACTCAATTGAATTCTTCTTCCATTACTGTTGCTTTTTATTTTTGAGTGAAGATGAAGGTGATTTCGAGTATTATATTAAGGTGCAGCAGGGGAGAGACCCCACGGACGTGGATTTCTGCTCAATTACTATTGATGGGGGTTTGGACAATGATATTTTGCAGCAAAGGCTTTTTGCAGTGGCAAAGCAGAGAGAGGAATTGCAGCACATGGAGATTGACCTTCGGGCACAAGTCATTGCAAGGTCAGAAATTTTGGGGATGCAGAAGTCATATGATGTTCAAATGAAAGAGCACGCACATGCAACTGTTAAATTTCAGGTTTTGCTCTATTCTCTGTGTCAATTACAAGAAGTGTATATTTAAGTATGTAAACATATCTTTTATTTTGACATTCATGATGGCCTGCATAACGTTCGGCATCCTTCTTCTCATAGGAGCAACTGCGTGAAAAGGAACAGAAGATTCATGAGCTTGAAAGGAAGATGGAAGAGAAGGAAAGGGAGCTAAATGCAATAAGATTAGATAAAGAAGCGGTTAGTTTGAGAGTTTTATGGCAGTATTCATTCACTAAATTTTGGTTGGTTTTCCGCCAGCTGCAATTGTTTGCTAAATTTATCCTATTGTCTACTGTAGCAGGCTTGGGCCAAAGAGGATCTTCTAAGGGAACAAAGCAAAGAACTCCAAAGCTTTAGGTTTGCCCGTTGCTTTAGTTGGCATTAGAAACTCATAAACCTCTGTTTTGGCTTTGTGCAATTGATCTCTGTCCTTTCAGCTATAAAAACATCTTTGGAAGTGTAACTTGATTTAAGTTTTATAATTTATGTGTTTAGAGCGGGTGCTTTTATTGTTAGCCAATTGATTTAGAATTTGAGTTATTGATTGTTTCTTGTTTTGATGGATCAAGCCACTGTTACTGGAAACTTAGATTTGGTTTCCAATCTTACTTCACCGTCTTTGGAGGGATTATAAATTTACCATTGGAGATACTACATTCTTTTGCAGGAGAGAGAGGGATAGCACTGAAGCTGAAAGAGCTATGCATATTAGACAAATTCATGACCTTCAGGAACATGTTCAAGAAAAAGAGCGACAGCTCATGGAGTTGCAAGAACAGGTTTGTCGTTTCACATGTCCATGATGAATGTCAGGCTATTATGTATTAATCAAATTTCTGAAGGCTTAATCTACTTACTATCTCATTTTTGCTTCTATTGACAATTTTGAATTACTCAAAAAGTTACACGAAATCTGTGTTCTGCCAATACTTTTCTTAATGATGATTCTTCTCATGCTTGATTTAAAATTTTGTTTCATAAAATGTTAGTGTTAGTGTCTTGCTTCCTTCTATACCCTTAAAGTACTTTGAAAGGGTATATCTTGTTTTGTTGGGTGAACTTTTACGGTTAATTATTGTCTTCAGCATAGGCTTGCTCAAGAAACTATTATTTTTAAAGATGAACAATTAAGGGAGGCACAAGCTTGGATGACTCGTGCTCAGGAGATGGATGCTTTGCAGTCAACTACTAATCACACTTTACAAGCAGAATTGAGAGAGCGCACAGAGCAGTATAATCAACTGTGGCTTGTTTGTCAAAGACAGGTCGTTAGCTTGTCAAAGTATATATAATTCTCGAGATGGATTCAAATGCTTAAGTTGATTATCAAATCTGTTTTCCAATTGACTGATTGCATTTATGAAATCCATTAGTTTGGTGAGATGGAAAGGTTGCATCTTCATATGCAACAAATCCAGCTTGAATTGACCAGTGCGAGAGAAAAGAGTGGAAGTCACTCTGATGCTTCACACATCTCTCAGATAAACTCAAAAGATGCTTCTGAAGTTGTAGAAAGCAATGGTAATAAGGTGGACATGAATGGAAGTGGGACACCAACTGAAAACTCTGGTAGCCTGCAAAATGGGAGTGTTGAAGGTTCTTCCTCTATTATTCCAGGAGGGAACACCTCAACTCGGGTAGAACTGTCTTCGTCCTAAACTTTTTTCTCTGAATTCTATAAGTTGTGCTGGATGCATGCTAGTCAATATTAAAGTCAATTTTTTTTTGGATGACTGATTATGTATCTGACCATCCTTTGCTATTTGTTTTATTTGGAGATTGATGTATCTAATAAATTGTGCTTGCTTGCTTGCTTTCATATTCTGACTATTGCTCCACACGCCATTATTGAAGACTAGGTCTTTCCTCCAGTCACTGAAGTGATTGCTGCAACTCAGTCGTTCTCTTATTTCTTACTTGTTCTTCCAGTCACAGCCATTATTTATGGTCGTGACTCGTGACTAAATATTTTTTATATTCATATTATGTTGTTCTGGTGGGGTGGAAAATATTTTGAACTTAGATAAGGACACTGTTACTAACACTTGACAATATCCAGAAATGTATAACACTTACTATTTCATTTTTCTGAAAATTTTCTCTTCTTTATAGACTGATACTCATGGTGTACCGTTTGCGCCTCCATCACTGCTTGGGTTGCCACCCTACCTTCCACCTGTACAGGTGACCGCGTTGCATCCCTTTGTCATGCATCAACAAGGGCTACCCCATACAGTGCCATCACATGTCACACAATCTATTTTCCAGACTGTACCAACTATGCCATCAGTTCAACCTTCACAGAACCAACAGGTAATTAATCAGAATATGTTGCTTTTGGTTGGTTGCATTCATGTTTTGGTAACAGTGACTCTTTCTTGTGTTTAGACTGCATCAGATGGGCAGCAGTTGCCTATCCACAACCAGTTTGCTTTGCAAGCCGAACCAAACTCATCAGGAACTGTTCCAAATTATGAAAATGATGCATCTGCAAATGGGCAAGCTCTTTCTGCAAGTTATTTTGATGCAAATATCAGTCGAGGAATGGAGTCTAACTCTATCATTCCACCACCAGATGAAGGACAGGTAGTTAGCTTATACAGAAACTTAATCGAGATATTTTCTAATATTTAGCTCTTTTCAGTTTCTGCATTCATTGTTTAGGCTTTTGCATCCGTAGATGGAAACTACCCAGCTAGGGTGCAATCTCATCAGAGCTTGAAACAAATTTCTTCACAGTTTCATGATGTGCTTAGATTGGATCCTGTAGAACCTAGTAATGAGAACAAGGTTTTTCTGCTAACTTTTAGTTTGCTGAGTAAAATATTTGATATTTTTCTCTTATTTTTGTTTTGTGGTGCTGCTGTTTTTGATTGGTAATTTGATTGTGAGTTTGTCTTGAATCTTGATTTGATAGGACAAGAATGACAGCCCTGTGAGCAACCATAGACAAGAGAACAGAAGTTTAACAATGGAACAGCCCAAGTCTATTGTGAGTGCACCCGTGTCTGAGGCACCTTATCATGCCGTAAATATCAGTAACGCGACGATGAGCAATGCCTCATGTGCTGTTCTGTCTGATTCCTCTGTTTCCACTGGGCATAAAAATTCACATGTGAATGAGAAGCCTTCGGAGATTTCTCTCCTTGATGAAAGATCATTGCTAGCCTGCATAGTTCGCACAATTGGATCTGGTGGTAGAATTAAAATTGGTTCAACGGTCAGTTAAATCAATTTTTTTAGATGTTAAACAGTATTTCTCATGTAATAGCTTGATGATATTGTTTTTGTGATGACAGCTTCCGAATAGACTGGGAAAAATGCTTGCTCCGCTTCACTGGCATGATTATAAGAGGAAGTATGGGAAGCTTGATGATTTTGTGGCTGGTCATGCTGAAGTATTGCCTTTTTCTAATCGCTCCTCTTTGAATATTTTCTGAACCTTTATTGTAGACGGTAATTGTTCTTTATCTCTTCTTAGTTATTTGTAATTGAGGGGGACTACATTCAGCTTCGAGAAGGTGCACAAGAAATAATAGCAGCCACAGCTGCTGTTGCTAAAGTTGCTGAGGCTGCAGCGGCAGCACCATCTTCGTATCCATTACTGTTACCTTCTGTGGCAGTTACTCCCATGGCACAATCCCACCGATTGAAGGGCTCTTCTCTTGATTTTGTATGTACCAATGTTGATAAAACCAATTTCAATGAGTTTGGATCGTCAATGCCTTCACATATTGGTGACGGTACTAAGTTCTCAGCAATCCGGAGTCAGAATATAAATGGTGCATCCGTTAATGTTGATGGAGTCTCAAGTATCAAAATTTTGACAAAACCTAAGGATCATATGCAACCGAATGGATCTGACTCCGAACTATTGGCAGTCGGAAATGGAATTAGCAATGATAAAAATGGTGTTTCCCAAGGGAGGGGTTTGTCCCATGCTAAGCCTGGCGCAAGTCTGGTAGGGAAACAACAGGGCAGGTATTTTCTTTAGAATCCGTACAACTCATAAAGTTTGTGCTTTCTTTGGGTTTGAAGCTTTTACTGAAATCAACTGCTGCTTTTGCCAGGGCAACTGGTGCTGCATCAGCTCCTAGAAGATAGTAAGTTCATAAAAATTTTGAGTATGCTTTATACATATATTTTCCGTCCAATTCTTATCTGGGATTCAGCGACATCGTGAAGCATATGAATTTGAATCCATAAATGTTAGTTAAAACTGGATTGGACTAGGATGTGGGTAGGTTACAACAATAATGCTATTGCTATTTGTCCTTGTTTTTGTGTAACTCAGGATTGTAAAATATCTGACAAGATCATATACAAATGATAGATGCTGGGGATGGAGCGTAGGATTTTTGTACTAATGGCTTTGGTGTGCATTCTTTAACATGTTAATTTGTTTTTTATTCTGGAATTGTGCTTCGGAACAGAGAAAAGGAAGGAAAAAAAGGGGGGGGGTTGTTGAAGGCTCCAAGGGTAGAATATTATTTACTAGTGGTGCACTAAAATGTATATTTTTTGGTTGGTAGATGTATTGCTCTAAAATGATGGTACGGTACAAGTAGGCATTTCAAGGGCTCATTTCTACAAAATCCATAGTAGAGATGTTCTCACTTAACTTGGGTATTTGTTTTGCCTTGATGTATAATATTTCATTTTCCTGTTTGTCATTGATTTTCAGCCATTGATTCGGTAGAAAATATCTTGGATTGTTGATTGTGTTGGCCAATGCCATGATTAGATGAACGTGCCTGCACCAAGTACTTGCTATTGGGGATGATGACAGGAGGGGAGTTTGTATGCTCTGAGTGGGAATCTCCAGTAACATATAATTATTATATTTGATCGGTAGCAATGGCTTAATTATATCATATTATGTTTCTGTTTGATTGGATCAACTTGTTTTCCTCCCGTATTTGTGTACTGGAAACTGTATATTTCACCTGCACCTGTGTTCCGGTGCACTGGACATATTTTGAATTTTGATTATTGGAAAAAGTGTTGATTTCTTTCCTGACCGAGCCAAAGAATTATGGTTTTATTTAAGGTTGTTTTACAAGCATATATGAATATATTAATTAAATTATTATTATTTTTATATTTTATATTAATATATGTAATATTCTTGATGTTTATTTAACGGCTTGACCCGACAGGTTTAAATTTAGCTAAAATGGACGCCAGAGAATGCTTGTTACCAGGATGCTTCTCATTTTCAATTTCTTCACTTAAATCGAAACATTTCAAACTCAAATTTAAATTTTAGAGTAAATTGCAACAAAGGTCCTCAACTTTTGCATCCATTTGTACTTTTATTCCCCACCTTTAAATTTGATCCAAGAGGACCTTGGAAAAAGTAACAGTTCCATCCAAATGGAAGTAGTTTATCATTAATACATCCGTTTGGATGAAAGTGTCAATTTCAGTGGATGTCTTAGTCTATACTTAAGATTAGGGATAAAAGTGTAACTAGATGCAAAGGTCGGGGACGTTTTCTGCCAATTACCCATATTTTAGACTCCAATTAAAAGTGACTTTCATATGGGTGCAGGGTGCCGCGTGAGAGAACAATTAGAAAAGCATGTCAAATCGGATTGGGAAAATCCATATTTAGGACTGCGAATGTTTGAATACATTATAATTCTTCATTTTACAAATACAATGCTGAATTTGTAATTATTCTGACAAAACTTCCTCTTTTTTTAAATATTCAATTTTTTTGAGAAAAAACCACGCTTACATAAATTTTAGTGCTCTTTGAACAAAAAAGTATACAAAAAATTTAATAAAGAGACACCTCGACAACATCTTGTTTTTCAACACATTACATCACATCACTTTTAAATTAATGATAATCGCATGAACCACATCTCTATCATAATCTTTTGTTTAAATAGAATAATTCATTTTTTACATGACATTATACTACAATCTTTTCAAAACAAAATGCACTGTTGGTAGTAATGCAACGCCGGCTGTCACTCAACTGAAAAATTATGCTGTAAAAAAGATGAGACAGAAGTGTATATATATATATATATATATATATTGTCCTGTACCAGAAGAACTAGAAGCAAAGTAAAATGTCATCTAAGAAAGTTTCTCCTTATACCACCTATAGGTTTAACATGTGGAGCAATCTGGAACGAACATTTAAACATCAATCTCTACCCTCAGTACGTCCCAAAGCTGAGTTTCCTTGGCCATCAGCTGAAATAGCATCCAGTCCACCAGACTGATTTCCTCTCATATCCATCAAGCTGCCTGAAGTCTCAAATCCAGGTTGCATAAGAATATGCATACTGTTATTGGCACCACCGCCTAGGCTAAAGTGCCCTTGCATATGTTGCTGTTGTTGGAACTGAAGTAACTGACTCTGCGGGTCTTGTGGCCTGAGTGCATTAACCTGGAATGGCAATTTTGCCATTGGGGCACCATGTTGCTGTTTAACTGTTGAAACTTGAGTCTGCTGCATATAGTTTCCTTGTGAAGCAATAACACTAGTTGGAGCCTGCAACACTCAGAGTGTTAGCAGGAATCTACATTTCTATTATACATATTTAACTCTTTAATCGCAACTCAGAAATGCAAAGATTTGGCATATACCTGCGATGATGTTGATCCTTGTGGTGGCTGAGCATCAGCAACTGCTGCTAAATACATCAAATTCTTCTGAAGTATAGCTTGGTACCTAAATCAATCAACTTACTCATAGCATGACACACCATTTACATTTAAAACACATTAGACTATTCTATTATTATGCATCGAGTTTCATTTGCAAAGATGAGTAGTTCACATTCATACAATGAGCATGTGACGAGCAATAATTGATTAAAAATGATGGTGGTAGTACAATGAAGATAATGAAGATTCACGCAAAGACCAATAGAAAACCTGCTCAAATAGCAAAATTTTCCTCTGAATATAATTTTATAAATTTAATAGAAGAATCTAGCTACTGTCAGTGCACAAACAAAAAACAAACTTTACAATAGATTTCCGCATATACTTCCAAAACCACCGCAGCAACTTGTATGCTTGCACACCCTTTGATTACCAAACTCATAGTTGAATCACTATGGGTCTCTAGAAATTAACCCACCTACCCCCAAAAAAAAAAAGGAAAAAGAAAAAGAAAACGAGATTGCAAGAATTGGTAACATGATGCCAATCACTTACTACATAACTTGTCATTAGACTCATTAAAGATTTAAATGTGCAGAGTCACCAATCTCATATATGGAAGAAGAAAAAAAGACTGATAACCCTCTTTCTGCAGCATGTGAATAGAGCCCTCCTTTATAAGATATTAGAGATACTCATTTTAATTCACAAAACACGCAAACTCTAAATGCCGTATTCTCAAAATGTCTTATTCCACAAGAGAATTACTGCAGTTGGCATTATGCATTATGATCTGTAGACTATATTGATTTATATTGTGAGGTGATAGCTTGTATCTGTATGTTCATTTTTTATCTCAGAAAATTATGACAAAATTACTTTCAAAATTCTAATAGCTAACCAAAGTGTTTGGGCGATTCAACTGCAAGTTTCAGGAAGTTAACAGGAGAAGTTGCTGGATTATAAGCACCATGGACACGAAGATCAATATCAAACTCAGAACAGCAATAAGAGAAGCCATTTCCCACAAGATTGCAGGAATAGCAGAAAACTGAATTAGATGGATGAGTAGCGCAAGGGACTATAATCAGTGAACTGTTGCAGTCTCTGTTAATGATCTTGCTTCTGGTGCAACACATTGTGTTCAAGCATCAAACCATTTTGTGTCACTGAAGTCTACTGTGATACAGCCTGAGTTCTCCATGCCAATGAGGTTACTGCTTGTTCTAATTTCTGAAGGACAACTTGTGTTTGTTCTTGTAAATGAGCGTTGTGTTTATGTAAATATATTTGCTTTTATTCAAAAGGGTTGCTATATGGAATCAAGGATAGGGTAAATATATTGGCTTTTATCCACATGCCTTTACATGATTTTGTGCTATTTGGTTACCAACAGTCAGCGTACTAATTTTGAGCATTCACAGTCTCTTGCAAGTTGCAACAGTTTAAATGCACAGCCTCTCTGTCTTCTCCTTCGGAAGTACCAAAATTGAATTTTTGAAGATATTAATGATGAATGAGATTTCTTGAATCTTCAAACAGAGGAAGATTGGTTGGTCTGTTGAGCA
Source organism: Nyctanthes arbor-tristis (assembly GCA_963692815.1). Classification (NCBI taxonomy): domain Eukaryota; kingdom Viridiplantae; phylum Streptophyta; class Magnoliopsida; order Lamiales; family Oleaceae; genus Nyctanthes; species Nyctanthes arbor-tristis. The sequence goes on along the minus strand of CAVNYN010272820.1, from coordinate 4,422 downwards.
CTTAAGTATCCTAAACCCAGTGAATTTTACCAAGATTGTTGTCTAGTAAAGAGACTGACACTGAACTGCATAATTTTTTCAATCTAATTTATTTGTACTTCATGAAACTCCATTGTTTTATTTGAATCCTATATGGTCTCCAAATAGTACTATGAGTTCCCAAAATCAGCATCAATAAGACAATTTTGGTCTGTTTATTTCATCATAGGATGAAATAAACAGACCAAAATTGGCAGGAAAAGAAAGGAGTGAGTTTTTTAATTGAAGATCAAAATACACAATGGGTTTTGATGTGTTTAGTTTTAATTGGAATATATGTTCATTTTGATATTAACCAATAGTATTTAAATTTTATTCACAAGCAGACTCATTACAAATAGTCAAAACATTTCCCTACCATATTTCAAACAGAACACGTTTTCTAGTTTTCTATTTTTTAAAATAATTTTCTGAATTGACAAACCAAACACGTTTTCAGTAACTCTGGAAACAGCTGCTCAAAACAGAAAAATGAAAATGGTTTTGAAAATGAACTCTGAAAACTGAATTACAAATAGAACGCACCCTAACTTCGGCAGGCAGTTCCTCAATATAATTACAAACAAATAGGATCAACTAAATGCTTATATAATGTAGTAGTCCTTCTATTGGGAAATCATTGGAAACTTACTGGGCACATTCAGCCATTTTCCCCAAATTCTGATTTTCCAGTATTGCCATAATCAGGTTTTTATTCTCTTCCAAGCACTGCACAGACATATTTACTAATGCATCAGGATTTCAGAAACGAGATAATGGCCAAATTTGAAGAGCTAATATATATTTCACTAGATGATCTCAGAAATTGATAACCTCTAATAAAATAAAATTTAATTCATTATTAGAATGTTAAAAATACAAAAAGGAAAGAACATGAGAAATCTAATACGAATTTATCATATACATCCCCAATTACAGTAAAATTAGAGGTTAACAACCCCCAGAAAGAAATAATAACAAACAAAGAACGCAATGGAAAGAAAATTCTGGATTTATGTTCATTCTACATTCCATGCGGATGATTCACGAACATAAACATTAAACACATAATTTATCATACTCGTCGCATAAAAAGGCGTACCTTCTGAATCTGTTCAGTTGTGATGAGATGGAGAGGGGTTGAGGAACCGGGAATTGAAGACCGAGGAGGTTGTTGCTGCTGCATTTTTTTCCCCTTTACTCGGACAAGAAATGATCCTAAAACCCTAGACTCCGAATATTGTCATCGATGCAAAAATCTCAAACGAAATGAATTATAGGACTGAAATTTTTGAATTCGGAATTTGGCCTTCGTAGGTTTTCCAACCAATAATGCTACCAAGGCGCTAGTAGTATTGTTTGACACTAATTTAAGTGGCAACTTACCGCGTTAAATGATAAGATAAACTAAATACTTAAATAAAAACTCACTTGATTTAAGTTACCATTTAGTGTCATTTTAATATACTGTCAAATACTAATAGTGTTAAATAGCATTTCTTTTTGGAAATTGCTATTTGTACTGGCTTTTGTACGGAGTCTCACTGTCAAAAAAAAAAAAAAGTTAAGTCACATGTATACCGATTTGACTTCATAGAAATCACATTTACAGAATCTTTTACAAAATGGATTGATTTGACCATTTTAATTTATGTATTGTGAGATGGAGAAATGATAATATAAAGATAAAATAGTAAATTTATTTTATTTTTTAAAGGTCCCTACAAGTCACATGATGTGTTATGTAAAAAATCACTTATTTATATGAGTTTTTAGTACTTCTCTAGAATCACAGGCATGATGTGAATATTTATCTATATCTATATCTCTATCTATATCTATCTCTGTGTATAGTAGTTTATTATATAGTAATCTTATGAGATTTTTGGAGGTGTCGTCGTAATGTATTGTCCATCCATACACCAATATAGGTATCATAATTCATGACAGCACCCCCAACTGTAAGGACACTGATCCGTCATTAAACTGTAGGGCCTTGACTGACCTACACCATTTTTTGGCTTCACCGGAATCAGATGCTATAGATGATCAAACTTCTGCCACGGAGTCGGCTTCAGTATAGGATACAACTTCTATTACTGAATCATCTAGGGAAAAAGAGTCCTACCCCAAAAGTGCTAGAAAAATTCTGCGTGTGTAGATATATGTAATATATTATGAAAATTCTCTTAAGAGAACTAACTCTAATATGTGATACCCATTCGAAAGAAAAAAAGAAAGGGAAAAGAAAAACTCTGATCTTGCCACATGACCTCCCCTCGTCATATCACATCATCAGTTTAGTTCCATTCCAGTTTTTAAAGCCAACGGTTAAGATTTTATGACAATAAATGCGAGCCACGTCAATTTAACATCTAACACCCCCAATCCAACACACACACACACACACAAAAAGTGAAAGGTTTGGTAGATTGTGTATCAATCAGTTGAATTATTATAGAATCTCAAGGTCACATGTGAACGTGAAATAACACATTAACAATTTTTGACAGTTCTCATTAAATATACTACCGTCCAATTTATTAAGTGACATTACAATTAAGTCAAAGTTCAGAGAGATGGTAATCAAAGTTTTTTCTGACCCAATTGATGTTAAATTAAAGTTCAATGATCTAATTACACAAAATACAAGTTGAGTGATCTAATTACTGATAATTAAAGTTTAGTAGTGATTTAATTACAAATATAGTGAATGTTAAGTGACCTTAAGCACAATTAACCCCTTCGGAAAAAGTATAGTAAAGTGTTAGCTAATGTTTGTAAATCAATACTATTTTTAACTAAAAATTGATTAAATTAAACACATCCACATATGAAACATGACCCCCAAATCTCTACTATTCAAATTAAATTTTTTTGTATTATTACTTATATTAGATTTTTTATAGAAATAGATCAAGCTCTGAATTAGGAGTGCGATCTATTTCTAAATCTGGGCCGTATATTGCTAGTTCAAAGTTTGGGTGATTATGGACCTGATGCATTAACGAGCACTGGCAATCTACCTATTGTACAGCTGTTGGACCACTGCTTATTAATGGCCCATTCATAAATTTTATTTTGCACGTTATTATGCATGTAGGTATACGTAACACACAATCATATTATTATAAATGTAAGGTGTTTGTAGACGTAGATGTTTGTCACATATACATGTAGATATGCTATGATGTTTGTGTATAGGTAAAATAAAATTTTTATCATAAATAAATTTTTTATTTTAATGCGGAATGCATTCTTTTATCACATGTGTATCTATATCTTTGACAAGTACGGAAATGAGCCAAATGTAATCCAACTACAACTACACGAATGCATTAAAGCAAAGGAAACAATGGTATGGACAAAAACAAAAGAATTTATAGTAGTCTGAATAAAAAACCCGCGTCTCTCATGAATGAATCCACACGCCAAAGTGGTAGGTAGAGAATTTCATTCGGAATGTGGTGAAAAGATGGTGTACCACTATGACCAAGCAAATCCCCATTTTTGCAAAGAAGAATAGCATTTGAATGGAATTCAAGACTACTAATGCCATGTTAACAAAGCCATACCTACCTACCTACCTTGAGATTCCACTCCTTCCTCATCGACATTGCTTGGGGTTGGGGGATGATTATAATAGGAATAGCTATGCTAATGCTATCACCTTCATTTAAAACGTACGGCATAAGGACCAGAAACAAAGAATTAGAATACAGAAATCCATTCCACCAGAGCTCATCCACTTCCCACCTACATACATTCACCAACACAGCACAATTTATGCTCTTTTCTCTTATTAATCACCACTGATTGAAATCTCTCTACAAATAAAAATGTTATTCATGTTATGTTGCCCGTAAACAAATTGTCAATTCTTTTCCGCTACCAATACCATATTCCTTCTTTCTTCAACCTCAAAACATATCCTTCCATCGTTTGACAAGACATCACTACTGTTTGTCAAAATTTTAAATTTTCTTTTTCACACTCCTATTCAATGTGTGTAGTAATAAAATTAATCAAGTGAAATAATTAGTAAATAAAGGACCATACTGGACAAAATGTTGTTAAATTTTACTTTTTAAACAACTTTAATTAATTATTGTTATTATTATTATTATTTTAATCTTTTTGAAAATATGTAGTGCATACTATCTCTCTATCGTCTAAACAATTGGTAAAAATATTTTTGCTTTTCTGTTGTTTATCTAACTACACCATGTGATGTGCTTCAGGAAATTTTCTACGGAGGTCATGTGCGTATGTGGACATCCAATAGTGCCACGTGGTCTCCAACAACAAGTTATATGCTTGAGAGAATAACGAATGGTAACATTCTCAATAAAGAAAAATCAATTGCAACTAGTCGTCTTGTATATACAGATACAACTCAAATGA
>CAVNYN010272819.1:0-20338 GCA_963692815.1 Nyctanthes arbor-tristis | reverse complement strand
GCCCCCCCCCCCCCCAAAAAAAAAAAAAAAAAAAGAAGAAAAGGAAAAGGAAAGAAAAGTGCAAAGAAAAAGAAAACTATTTTGTAAAAGGTGCTTCCAAAACTAGAAATGTTTAATAACTCTTTCAAAATGGCTTTTTTTAAAATTTTTGGACAAAAATACCCCTATAAATAATGACCTCTAAACTGTATAGAATCAAATCCTAAACTATGTAAAATGATATCTAACTATAGATTAGCAGTTTAACTGTATAGAATGATACGGTGAGGTCGTGCAACTATCTAAATTTACTGAAACTAACTGTATAACTAGATAGTTAATCTAGACATCTAAAATGTATAACTACACACATAGCTTAAAAAAATGGACCGAGGTAGAAACGATAATTTACTCAAAATTTGCTCATTTTTGAGGGAATTACAAAAACTAGTCATTTTTATTCTTACCATGTCAAATTTTGTCATCTTTCAAATTCCCCCTAAAATATCAACAGGTGACCACGATTGTACATCTCATTTATGGGACATCCTCACCACTGGTTAGATTTACAAAGACGTACAATCTCACATGACCGCCGATGTGTCATATTCAAATTGTGTCCATAAATATATATATATATATATATATCTTCTCTGAAATTTTCCCATTCATGCTTGATCAAATTAATATGGTTATGCCATGGCCTAAAAGTCTCTTCCAAATCTCAAACCCCCCATCCCCACAAAAACAAAAGGGGGGGGGGGGGGAGAGGCGCTGTAAAACAATCGAATTTATAAGTAAGCATATCTTGTAAAATATGGGTAACATCAAATCCTTCTAAAAGGCCAAGCATCCCTTATGCCCCTTCTTATTTTGCTCTTCCTCTAGAACCCTCACTGAACCAAATCCAAGCAGCTAGGTTTAGATAGTAACATGCTAAAAAGAAAAAAAAAAAAAAAAAAGAGAGAAAAAGGTCGTCTATAGTGAGTAGTGACAACGTTTACTGTCAAAAAAATGTTAACTAATTAATTAATCAAAAACTGCTTACTTAACTGTCTTATTATCATATGTCGACTACGAATAATGAGTCTATTGTGGTCTTAGAATATCGAAAATTTTCCCAATGCTACATTTTAACTGGGGAGAAACAATAATATATGTCTTTTTAAAAGAATATTACATTACTTTATCATGTGTGTAGATTTTTATAAAATCTATTCTTGTCTTCATTCATTTTAATGAAAATTTTTAGGCTCCTTTAGCAGGTGCTATGAAAATTTACGTGGCATACATACATACACCAATATGGAAGATGAGGTGTCCGAACCAAATTGTTCATTTTAAACCATGCATTCCTTAAAAAAAAAAATCTTTTCCGCATTTTTTGAAGCTATTTTTTAGAATAAATTTCTAGCAACTATGACTATCGTTATGGCATCCATATCGGTAATGTGACAGCATGTATGCATGCCACTGAATATATCCAGTCAGGTGGCTTGCTTACATGAAGCCACGGTGAGTGTTAGAAAATTTTCACTACTTTTTACCACAAAATTTCTAAAATGGCCAAAGTTAACATGAGACAAAAGTGATTATGTCAATTATACCATTCTTCTTCATCAACTTTACAATGTCAAAAGTTATACCCAATCATTTCCCACTGGGGTGTTGGGAGGGAGGAGTTCATACAAAACTGTCGTAGCGACGGAGTTTTCTGCGGCATTGCGAATCACAGCGCCACCCCCAATTGAGATGGTGGTTGTGATTTCACAGTAGCCAGGTGCTATAAATCACGATACGTGTGCAGTGACATGCCACACCAATCCTATGGGTAGTCTAAAAAGTGATTCAAATCACAACACTTTGATCACAGAAAGGGGATGAGTGAGATGTCAAGGGGAAGGACAGAGAAGTCTTAGAAAAAGGAAGAAGGGGGAGACGGTGGGGGAGGCAAGGAGACTGGAGACGGTGGTGGCTAGGGTTTGATGTGGTGGGAAATGTGATGATAGAAGTTGTGAATTGAATAAAGAGCTAAGGTAAAAGTCTAAAAAGCATCATTTTTGTCCAAATTTTTGAAAAGGTCGATTTTTGGATTGTACATTACAAAAATGCTATTTTATACAGACATTGCTACTCGTAAAATCCAAAAAAAAAAAAAAAGAAAAAAAATACTCGAGATATTTTCAACTTAATATTTAAATATCTCAAAGGGCATTCTCGTAAATTTATCCTGAACAAGTGGCATTATGTTAAACGCTTCTTACTTATACCCTTCCCAGAATGCCTTCGCTCCTCGCCTCTGCCCCGTTACAGCCGACCACCACCACCACCCAAGAATCCCCACCTCCGCCTCCGCCGCCAGTGCGCCAACGCGTCATGAACTCAAGGCCAAGAATCTCCGGCGTCAGAAGGCTAAGAAAGAGACTAATCTCTTGCAGAAGAACCTGCAAACCGAGATCCGCGGACATTGGCGGGGGCGCATCGATTTCAGACAAGTTGGAGGCTCTGAAGAATCTTATTCCGTCGCATAATGGACACGAAAAGGCCGACCAGTTGTTTCAGGAAACCGCCGAATACATTGTACTTCTCGAAATGCAGGTTTTAGTTTTGCAGAAATTGATTGATTATTACGGGACTCCTCAACAGAACGAAAATGCTGCATAGTAAGTAATCCCCGATTCGTTAAAATTAGCATTTTCAATGTTAGGGAAGCCAAAAATGCGGGGAAAAAAGAAAGAAGGAAAAAAAAAAAAAAAAGAGGAGAAAAAAAAAGAGAGAAGCTAAGAAATGGGCTCTTTTTCAATTTTCTGGGTATTTAGTCCCAATGTAATGTAACGGTGCTAATGCCATTAATTAATTATTATAAATCTTCATTTTTTTCCCCTCCCTCTTCATTATTTTTAAAGATTGAAAAAGCTAAATCAAATTATTTAAAAAAAGTAAATTTTAATTGTGCTTTTATAATATACCTTTGGTTTACTAATTGTTTTAGTTTAATAGTATTTTTTTTAATAACAATGCATATTAAATAAGAATATATAAACAATAAATAATTAATACTTAAATTATTATTATACTATTAAAAAAAGAAGTGGTCTATTTATTTGAGATGACAAAAATAGAATATAGGTCTATTAGTAAATCACTCGTACGATGCACAGATAGAAAAATGTGTAAAACAAAACCATTGTAAGATTAAAATACAAATGAGCAACATTTGTATATTGGTCGAAAATACAAATTAAAAGTAACACATGCAATGCTAAACATGATTTCAATAACAATATTCAATAGTAAATTCTAAATTACATAATATTTCCTTGTAACTGGTAAATGTACATAGACATGCTATTTAAAAATTAAACATATACTAAATAATTAAACTTATATCAAATTAAATAACAAAATATTTTAACTATTAGAACAGTTGAAAAGAGAATCATTTTACTCAACCATTTTACAAATCCGCGCACTTTTCGGGGACAATTTATGTCACAAGAATCATCATTGTTACTTATTTGTTCAAAAAAGTTTAACTTGATAATGAAAGTCTAAAATAAAATTATACCATTTATGACCTCGCTTAATGATATCCTTAAACATAAGGTCGAGCCAACATTGAATAAATTTTCTATTGAAGTGACATGTGTAGTATTTTCCAAACTAACTCAATGTGTGCTCGCCGATTAAAATAAAATTTTCAACACCCATTAAAAATCATCGTTGATTTAGTCAACTTCTTCATTGAAATTAAGTGGGCTTTGCAAAATGAAAAAAAAACAATGATGTAGATGGTAACTCTAAAGATCACCCAACATATATATATATATATATAATCAACGCTTAAAAATTAAAATTTTTAATTTACATTAGAGAGAGAGATAACATTTTCAATAATCCAAAGCCATAAATTAGAGTCTGAGCAAAAAATTTTTTAAGTTTCGCGATTAGAACCAAATATATACATGCTTATAATTACAATGGGAAGAGATGCAGGGAAAATATGGTCCCTAAACGGTATGAGGTTGCAAATCTTTTGCAATAAATTGGAGATTGGGAAGGTGGTAAACATGGGTAAAATTAGGAAAATGAGCAAAGGCATATGCCTTATATAGGAAAATTGAAAATTAAGAAAATGGCAAAAGCAGCATAAGGCAAAGCGCGATTATAAAGACAGGCAGAGAGGAAAAAAACCTACTAAAGGACATTAGGAATGCTCTGAAAATTAAAGTTATGAATTGTAAAAGGAAAACGTCGACAAAAAGGGAAGATTCTAGAAGCTGTTCAAAAACAACAAAATAAAAATAACTTAAACAAAATAAAGTTAAAAAAAAAAGGAAAAGTTTGGGCGGGAAAACATCTTTTGATTTAGAATAATATGATTGATCCTTGTGTGATAGAGAAAATATCGCTACTACAGAACTGGACAAAAAGATAGCCATACACGTCGGTTTTTGGAAAAAATGACGCGTAAACAATACACGGTGGCAATTTTGAAAATACTGATAGTACCATACGCGTCGATTCTTCTTTAAGAACCGATGCTCATAAGTAGATTCAACAATAGGCATCGATTGCTAGCTAGTAACTGACGCCCATCGGGTAAAGGAGCCGACTCTTGACTACCCTAAAAGGAACCGATGCCTCTTTACCCTTTATTATCTTCTAGAGACCAACCCTAATTTCATTTCACAGAGTTCACACTACCCACTTTCATTTCAATTTTTCAGCCGCCATGCAACTACTGACTGCCCGACCCGACAGAACCATAACTCCCTTCAGATGCCTGTACCTGCTGGAACAACTTCCAAATCCCAAATCCTCAATCGCCATTCACATTCGACTAAGATAGCCGACTGTGTTCGTGTTTGAAGTTTGCTGCTCAGGTGACGGCTTTTGATGAAGGTTCTGATTCTTGATTCTTCATGCAAGAATCTGTCTTTCTCGATGCAAATGGTGCCATAGAAGACATGGACGGCTATCTATTCGTGTAAAATATGTGTGTGATCTGCAAGTGTATGGGTCAAACAAGTAATAAAGTGGATTATGAGTCCGGGTTATCGTTCCTACGAGGAAAGGTTCAAGTATGAATATTCGATTCACGCTCTAGTTGAAATAATCGTAATTTTGAAGTTTGTTTGTTAAAAGCAAATAAATAAGTAAAAGTAAAAATTAAACAAATTAAAAAGAATCAATTCCGATCTTAAAAGTTTTCTTCAAGATTTATGCAGATTTGGAACTCACAACTTCACCACCAATGATCCCCTTATCTAGCAGTTCATTGATTCAACAAAAATTAATCCTAGTTAACGATCGAGTTTCACGTAATTAATCAACTACTCTTCTCAAAGCTAGTTAATCATACTCAATTAGGTCCCATCACCTATATCTAGTTGAGCACATTAACAGTCCTTTTAAGTGTATTAAATAACAAGAAGCTCATGCAAATATCCCTCAAGTTCAATTCATTTGACCGTACTAACCATAAGCAAATCTCGTTGTCTTGTCTAAATTAATATTCTTTATCGCCTAATCTAATTCATATATTCCTTTCTCGAGTTCAACGCAAACCAATAAACATTCACAAATTCACGTGCCAAATAAGTGAAAACCATACAAAACAACGATAAAGAATTAACTAAAAATCGCTTTTAACCACTGAATCAACAAACAAGCAACTAAGGTTCACAAAAAGGCAACATTGTTTGTCCCAAGAAAAAGGCTTAGCTACTCATAGAATTAATAAAATAGAGCACAATAGAGTAGAAATCCATTACCGAGTTTTTATAAATAAAGTTGGCGATAAAGAATTATTGCACCAATATTCTTTGAACCAAAGCTTCAACTCAAAAACCGAACTAAACTTCTATGTAAAACCTCAAGAAACAAAGTAATGTCATGTATGAATGTATATCAGGGGGTGGTATCTGAGGGTGTAGGCTAGACCCTTTTTTATAAGGTCTGAAACCCCTAAGAAAAGAATAAAAACCGTGCAAGAGTTTTGTCATAACAAAAATTTTGAAAAGAATGAGGAAAACTGGAATTTCGCGCATCTAGGGACCATGCGGCCACACATTATAACCATGCGGCCGCATGGCTGTTGCTGCTGGACCTTCTGGTGCATAGGTTATATATGCGCCTGCACTAGTTTCAATGCCTTCTGTCATTGGCTGCGTGACTATATGGCCGCACAGTAATAATTTTTTTTTCCCTTTTTCCCCCTTTCCTTTTGGCCTTTCTCTTTTTGACTTATTGACATCTTGTTCCTGAGCTCCCAAAAGTCTTGTGAAACACGCCCAAACTTCATTCTTTTTTAATTTTTTCCTCAATGCTAAAACAAATAGACGAAACAATCTTAAATAACTAATTTAATCGAATAAAACACATAATAAACTACTAATCTAGATGAATTAAATAACATAATTAAATACTTATCAAATTTCCCTACACTTAAACTGTTGTTTGTCTTCGAATGACAAACAAAACTAAACACACAACATGAATACAACTATTAGACTCTCTCAGTTAGACACAAGGCAAACAACTCATTATTAAACTTATGGCAAATCATAATAGCTTGCCTAATAGAAAGGCTCCAAAGCAATGTAAGAGTTTATTTTTTTCTCACAATTAGTGATTAACCCTTCAAAACTCATAAAATGTCATGAATGAGGGTACTCAAGCAACCTTTAAGACAATGGAAAACAACTTATACCAGGAATAGCACAAACTGGAGAGGCCAACCCTTACGGATAAATCCACTATTCGCTCAAGTATTTAACGGTTTAGTGTTTACTCTCATAATTCTATTCACTGGAATGTTCTACCATAGGCTTGCAAGATTTCTCATTTTACACCATTTAGGTGTACATGTATCACACAAATCAAAAAGTCTTTTAAAGGTTGTAACGAGGCTATGGTTTAAGGTGGGAAAATTTTGAGAAGTAAGACTAATGAACTATTGAAACTAATGGAACACAAAATTTGTAACATTTAAGAATATAACCCAAGTGAAACCACTACTTCCTTTATTGCTTCAAAATTTCTAGCATTAATTATACAATAAAAACACTCCCAACCTTCAAAAGAAACACAAGACTTCATTTCAAAAGGAACAACCCTTTATTTCAAAAAAAAATTTTCATATAAATTTTCTTTTGACAACACTAACCTTTGTATTAGTTGTTACTCTTTTTTTTCATCAATTCATATAAATTTTCATTTTTTCCTTCTTTCCGTCAACTCCTTTTTCTCTTTCTCTTTTTTTTTTTTCAATCAACTCTTTCTTTCTTTTTCTTTGTTCATATCAAACCACAACCGCCTATACATCATTAAATTGAGCCCATCACCTCATCAATAACAACTGTTTCTCCACTCACACTTATTTCTTATCCATCTCCATGCAATAAAACCAATCAACAATCCACTAGTCTATTGGCTAGTAAAGATATACATAATTTTTTGCTCAAGACGAGTATCAAGGGGTGTAAAGAAAAGAACATAGACCATAAGGCTCAAAGGGACTACACAAATGATAATTAATTGACAAAGTAGGCTTTTTGGCTAAAATGACTAATCAAGAAAGAGTGCCTTAATCATATTCATCTAATGCATATAACAATGCAGCCTCAAAGAGAAATAAAGTAAGTTCTAGAGAAACAAACCTATGGACGAATATCACACATAAACAAAGATGGTGAGACTGAAAATAATGTGTTAGTCTAAGGGCTCAAAAATCTCACCGAGTTAATTTTGTCAACCTAATCTAGTCATAACGAATTCCAGGCAAAGCAAATAAATAGAAGGTGTGAGATCACTTATTCAATCGTGCTATAAATCTCTTCAGGCTAATAGCACAAAACTATTTGCCTTTTTTTTTTTTTTTATAAAATCTAGCATTACCTGAGACCCTAATTCCAGCAAATCTATAATTTTTCTATTTCATAAATTAACAAGTTATCACCTCATGTCCAACAAGATAAAAATAATAATAAGGCACTTAAACTACCCCCTCACACTTAAACTCTACATTATCTCCAATGTATAATGAAACAAAATAGAGAGGAGAAGGATTTCAAAAATAAAAACTTAAATACTTTAATCATAAAATCTAAATCTATTTTACTTCTAAGACATGTACTTAAACTAAAGTGCATAAAGAAGTAATTAAATAAAAGAAAAGGCAATAAAAAGGAACGAAGTTACCATGTAGGTTGCCTCCCAACAAGCGTTTTTTTATAGTCTCAAGCTTGACAGTGTCTGAAATCACAGTGGATCGTGGGAAGCTTTGATGCCTTTGATTTGCATACTGTCAGAAAAATGAAATTTTTTTGTTTGCCACTTCTAGACCCGGCTCTTCTTTTTCTTTTTACCTTTAGCTTTGACTTCAATACTCAGATTTCCTTCTAGTTTTTCTTTAATGTCCACTTTACCAGTAATATGATCAATTCAATATACCTCTTCTTCGTTGGATGGTTTTTCATTGGGCATGAAGTCATTAACTATGTCATGCTCTTCTTCAACCCTCAAGATGAGCTCTCTTTTTTCAACATCAATTATAGCCTGACCAGTAGCTAAGAATGGTCGGCCTAAGATTAAAGGCAAATTCCGGTCTTCCTCAATGTTTAAGATAAGAAAATCCGCCAAAAATATGAATTTGCCTGCTTTGATGAGCACATCTTCAACCACTGCATGTGGGTATTTTATAGACCTATCTGCTAGCTACAGCGAGACAATTGCGGATTTTGTATCCCCTAAATTTAACTTCCTAGAGACAGACAAAGGCATAAACCAAGATTACATAATACATTATTAAAATTAAACTGTCCAATAGTGCAAGGTATTTTAAAACTCCCTGGATCCTTTAATTTTGGAGGCAATTTGTTTTGCAGTATTGCACTGCACTCTTCTGTGAAAGCTACAGTCCCGAATCTTCTAACTTTTTCTTGTTGAAAAGAATTTTCCTTATGAACTTGAAGTATTTAGGCATCTATGTTAGAGCTTCTGCAAATAGGATGTTAACGTGCATCTGTTTGAATACTTCAAGAAATTTCGAGTACTCTTTATCCATCTTGTGTTTCATTAGCCTTTAAGGATATGGAAGTGGAGGTACGTAGGCTTTTACTTGTGGTCTATCTACTTTTTCATGTTGTTCTACTTTGTCCTTTTCAACTGGTCATTTCTTTTGTTCAGATTGTTCAACATCTTTTGGCACCAAGTTTTCCTTCACAACTAGCCTTTCAACCTAAATTTCTAGCAATTATAACCCATTTCTAGATGTGATGGCATGCAGCTGCTCTCTTGGATTTACTTCTGTATCACTGGACGGTGTTCCTGGTGCTCTAGTTGCTACAACTTTTGCAATCTGACTCACTTGGGTTTCCAAATTTTTTATTGCAACCCCTTGATTTTGGAGAGTTTGCTCAGTTTTACTTATGAATTGGTTGTTGACTTCTAAAAATTTCTGAAACATCTCTTCTAAAGGGCTGTGCTGTTGGAAACCTAAAAGATGAATGACTGCCTGATTAACTTTCCAAGACAAATTTGGATGTTACCTCTAACCTGGATTTTAAGGTTGAGAATATAGGCCACACATATTTCTTTGATTATTCTCCAAATAATTGACCTGTGCATTCTCATATATACCAAGGTGTGCAACAGGACAATTAGAAGTAGCATGGTTTGTGCAGCAATAGTCACAGACTGGAGATGCTTGCACTACATTAGTAGACTATTTTGACAAAGTATCCGCCTTTTTTGTTAAAGCTGCCAATTGTGCTGATATGGAGGTAAGAGCATCAACTTTATAAATTCCACCACTTTTTGGCATTGAGCGATCTGAATACCATTGGTAGCTGTTAGCTAACATCTTCTCAAAAATTTCAGATGCTTTTTTATAAGTCTTATACATGAGAGAACCCCCGGCTGCTGACTCTGCACGTCTCTTGTTCTCATAGTTAATCTATTGTAGAAAGTTTACACAATAAGCCAATCTGGGATTCCATGATTAGGGCATCTCCTCAATATGTCATTATACCTTTCCAATGGCTCAAATATTTGTCCCCTTGATTCTAACTGAACGAAGTGATCTACTTTCTGATTTTCAAAACTCTCCCCGGTGGAAAGAATTTATCTATAAATTTTTGTGTCAGATTCGTCCAAGTAGTAACTGAATTTGCTCGTAATGAGTAAAACTAAGTTTTGGCTTTACTACTCAAGGATAAAGAGAACAATTTTATTTTTATTTTCTCAGCTAGTACCCTATTCATCTTGAACATTCCACATACTTCCTCATATTTTGTTAGATGTTCATTCAGATCCTCTTCTGGCAAACCATTGAATTGCACTATTTGTTGAACTGGATGGATAGTCTCTAGCTTGTTTTCATAGCTATCAGCAGCAATAGCTGGTGGAACTCAGCAAATCAAATTGTTTCCAACAGTTGGCATGATATACTCTCTCAACGGCCTATTTGCATTCTCAGCCTACTTTTGAACATCTTGGTCATCACCTCCAACTTCAGCCATATTTTTCACGAACCTTGTTTCTTGAGCCAGATAGGTTAATTAATTTGTTTCTTCAGTCATATGTGCGAACACATTATGTAAGTTCATACGTCTAACCTATCTAAATTTGTAATAATTAATAACCAGATGATTGAATTACAATCAACTATTACAACCTCAGTCTAGCGTCTCATCCATGCGATACACGGAAGACTAATTTAAAAAAAATCAATAATAATGAACAATAAAATATTGAACAGTGCCATCGGATTTGCACAATAAAATCAGTAAATATGCAATTTTGATTTAGTATTTAACACGCATTAAATTAATATTTTATTAATAATATATTAATAATTACCCCCTTATGTACTGGATTAATGTTTTGCTATATTTTACTTTTAAATTATCTAATTTATTTAATGTTATTAGTTAACAGTCTAATAATACGTATTAGGCATATACACACCCGTATTCATTCGATACTCATTCAAATAAAAATTTTCATGCACATAAAAAACACCCTAGACATACTCATTTTAATGGGATAATATCTCGTTTCCCCACATACCTTTTTAACGTGGTGATGCTTCATTTTATTTTGTGCAAGTGCCTATAGTATTACGTTGTTATTTTAGTCTAGCAAATAACAAATATAATCCTTAAAAAAGTAATATGAGTTTATAATGACAATCGTTAGAGGCATAATAATTATATTGATAAATAAAATATTAACATGACAAAATTTTTAATCCAAAGTTGATATCCTAATATTTATATCTGAGATTAACTATTGCTTTTTATTTTGTATATATTTGAATAAACTTCCAGTATTTTAGGACTATCTGCGAAATAAGAATATACTATGGTACAATTTCAATTTTAATAAATATTAAAAAATGTAATTAATAATGTTGAAAATGTAAAATTTAATATCATATACCCCTAATATACCACTTCATTTATTAAATATTCACCTTTAAATAATACTATTTTACCGACTAAAATCCACATTGAATAGGGTTATAAAAGAAAATTAGTATTCCAACTAATTTTGTAATAGGAGAGTGAACTATATTTTAAGATAGGTGAAAAAGGAAAGTGGACAAATTTTATTGGACGTAGGTGGTATGAAAATAATTAAATTTGTATAGTTAATAATTAGGAAAGTTTTGTAAGATAATATGATGAGTTTAATTCAATTTTTGATTTTTTTAATTACTATGAATTTTTGTTTTAGGTTTGTATAATTTTATTTGCGGAAATCAAGGAAAGATTTGACGAATATTTTTAAATATACTGCTTAAATACATGTTTAATGTTTTATTTTAATTTACTTTTTAAATCATATAACTTATTGAATATTATCAGTTATCAATTTAATATTGTTATCAAACGTGTACCATAGTACATATACCCACTTGATATCGATTTAGATAAAAATTTCATACCTATAAGATTATATCGACTCCACATACACTATTAACCATATAATACCTCATTTTATTATGTATTGTCTAGCAAATAAACAATAAAATCCTTTAAAAAATGTTGCGCAATTTTAGATAATTATTTTTACCATGATACATGTATTCACTCGATATGTATTCATATAAAAAATTGTATTGTACATAGAAGAATATCTAAATTAGGAATTTATATTTATATAAAAGCAAACTTTATTTTGCATACACGCATGCATGTTATTATACATGCGTACATATATGTCAAACATCTAAGCTACAAACATCTCACAGTTATAGCCTAAATGTGTGCCATGTGTTGCAATAAGCAAAATAAAATTTTCCATATATGTGTATAAGATTTTTCTCTTCAACTAGGCGAAGATTATGGTGCTATTCAAAAGGTACTAGTAATTTTACCCGTGCGTTGCACGAGCGGTCTTGGCCAAATAAAGTAAATAATTCATAAATAGTAATCACTATTGTCTAAATATTGTTCCTTCTATACATCCTAATATTTTAAGTAGTTGTGAGTGTAGAAAATTAATCTATTACGATCATCTATTTAATATGTTCATATTTGTTATAGTAAAATTAATTATTTAATGTTCACTTAAAATCATAAACGCATTTAAAATTGAAAATCAAATTTATATCTATGTATACTTAAAAGAAGGATAATTTCCATTTCATTTTTTTCCGCCAAAAAACACTTGCCAAATCAGAATATCTCATTTTAGCTGTTGGTTTAATCTACTAATCTTGGCCATTGATTTCTATTTTACTTTTTAATTTCGTTTAACTTTTTCATTTATTGCCAACTTACATATTCCCTTTTTATCTTTCATTTCTTTTTTTTATTTCGCTTTTTTTATATTATCACTATATTTTTCAATTTTTAATTCCATTCACCAAATAAAATTTTATTTTATCTAAAAATATCTCTATTTCTTTATCTACATTATCTAAAAGAAATTATTCAACTAAATCATTATAGTCCAGATTTTCAAGAAGATTTTGAGTTGCTTAAATATGTAACAAATACTTTATGAATTAATATGAAAAAATTCAGACCGTGCATTAAAAACAAATGCTTAATGAAATAATTACATAACAAACAATTTTGCATTTGTAGCTAAAAAAATGAATTAATCATAATAGAAATTTAAATATGTAAGATTCATACCAAAATGTATACATTTAAGATGTCATTACAACTAATGAAAAGCTAATTCTTCTTAATGTTCAAGATTATATAGATACGTAGTACAAAAAATAAAAACTAAGTTGCATTATACTCACCGTGGAGGAATGATCAAACTAACCCAAATGCCAAAACTGATCTGCACTTTCGAGTGGGCTGCAATCAACGGAGATGAACGCCAGCAAGGTTCTTGATTTCGTATTTTTCTCACAGCAGCATTATATATCAGTAGCAACGCAAGGTTTCATTCCTAAAAAAATCAATGTAGAAATTGTGTAGTCAGTGTTTCGGGTGAGAATCAATCGGAATTCGGTTATATATTTCGCACAAATAAATTGTAACCTGTAGTTGGAAGACAAATTAAGCAAATATTTGGATGAATTCACATGGCCGGAGATGACAGCCAGAAAAATTAAAGGAAATATGGCTATTTGACGTTGTATGAATGAAGGGTTGCGTGAAACTATTTATGGCCACATACTTGATTGTAAAAGAATTGAT
The DNA here is from genome assembly GCA_963692815.1 of Nyctanthes arbor-tristis. Taxonomy (NCBI): domain Eukaryota; kingdom Viridiplantae; phylum Streptophyta; class Magnoliopsida; order Lamiales; family Oleaceae; genus Nyctanthes; species Nyctanthes arbor-tristis. Next base: position 6,686 of record CAVNYN010272819.1, on the reverse strand, counting down.
GCATGATTTACTTTAATTAAACTAATTAAGTAGGAAGATTGTGTCTAACCTAAATTAGGATTGTAGCAATTAAAAATGGAAATTTGAATAATGATAGGGCACTCATACTATGCATGGGTGATTTCGGATAATTAACTTTATATATAAATAAGATTATTCTGCTATATTTAATTAGGATTGTAGGTCAATCTATACAAAAAGATAAAATTAAGAATCTGTGATTGAAATTAAGAGTAGTAGATGTTTTTTTTTATCTTATCCATTAATATTTGAAAATAGAATTAAATATGGTTGGTAAAAGGTGTTTTAATAAATTAGGATTGTAACCAAATATATATATTTGCAAAGAAAAATTTAATAATATGTGGTTTATTCTAATATTAGACGTATTTTACGTTAAGCAATAATATTCGAGAATGGATGTATGCTATCTTATGCAATAATATAAAAAAAAATATTAGACGTATTTTATCTTAGGCAAAAATATAAGGAAATATCCTAATATATAATGAGCATTGGCATAACATAATTTACCATAAATTGAAAATCCACCGAGACGTGATTTGGGGAATCAACCGAGATTCGGTGTAAATCAAAACTAAAGGATAAAAAGATTAAAATATAAAAAAGGAAATGTAAAATGTAAGTAATTCAATTGATTTTACAAAAAAAAAAAAATAGAAATCAATGTCTAAGATAATATGGATAGAAATCAATGGTCAAGATCAGAGCTATAGAATTAGAAGGTGAGTTTGGGCGGAAAGAAAGAGAGGAAACTATCCTCTCTTTAAGTGTGTGTGTGTGTGTGTGTATATAGATTATAAAAAAAATCTGATAAGATTGTGTTGTGGATTTTAAAATGTTGGAAATTTTAGATAGAATTGAGTTATAATCAAAGAAAAGAATTTGAGGAAAAACACGCGAGAATAGTAACATATAAATGAAAGTTCTTAACAAATAAAAAAGTTGGCATAATGGTTTAAAAGCATGTTACTCTTAACATATATGTTACGAGTTCAATCCTTTACTATAACATTTGTAATATTTTTTTAATTAAAAATGACCATCGGCGTGGTATGACATTAGAAGTAATTGTGCGAGATAAAGTTTTAGGTGGGAAACATTTTGTAATTGCGCCAGATGAAATTGTAACTGTGCCAGACAAACTGTCATTTAATATATATATATATATATGTTAAATTCTTGATTATGATAATTTTGTACTTAATGAATTTAATTAGTATTAAAATTTGAATTGTTTAGATGAATTATTAGTTTGTGGAACTTTAACTATATCAAACATTGATTTAAAAAAAAATCGGATTTAAACACTTAATTTAGTTAAATTTGGTCTGCGATTCTCATTATCAAATATAGTAAGAGGAACTTTGATCTTTAAAATTATCTTGGGTACAAGATCTTAAATTGACGTAATTTGAATTCGAATTCAATAAATTGACCTTAAGCATTCTTGATAATTTATTTTTATTTCAAATGATTAAATTTTCAAATACGATATTGACTAGATGAGATTGTCAAAGAAGTATGACTTTTTAAACTTGTTCTAGGCACTTATAGCTATAAGTGTATTAATATAAAATTTTTGAATAAAAAAAATTACCTGCCCGACGCTTGGCAGGGCGGATTCATAGGTTAACTAACTCGTGGTGCAACACTTGGTGGCCCAAGTCCAATACATGCATTTCACCATGCAAATTTGGATTTTTTTTTTTTTGGGTGGCTTTTTAGCTAACTCATTATGCTAATTAAGAGAAGTTAGATTATATAAATGACATGGCTAGTCACGTTATTTACTTTTGTACTTGATTATTTACTCTTTGTATACTTAGCTTTATCTACGGTAATAATTGTATTCTTTGTGGTTATTTCGTTCAGTGTTCTATTACTTTCAATTCTAGATTCTCTTATACTGAATGTTATACCTTTCACACATTTATTTAATTGTATTTATACCATGAAATGAAATCGATAAATATCATCCTCGACAGTCTACAGTAGGAGAAAAAACTTCAGGGGTGTTGCCTGCCTATGAACCCCAGTGAGAAAGGGCCTCAACCTCCTTCAACCCCCAAGCACTATTTTTACTCATTGTATATTTAGTGCGTCTAAACATAGTAATTCACAACCAGTAAATAATAAAACACGATCAACACGTGATGAGGTGCGAAAGCGAAGTTGGTGTTTCGATAGTGACTATGACCTTCTTTGTAGTTCAACCTTCGTTCATGTTCCTTCGTGATGAGGTGCGAAAGCGAAGTTGGTGTTTCGATAGTGACTATGACCTTCTTTGTAGTTCAACCTTCGTTCATGTTCCTTGTAATTAGTTGGGCACTGAAAATTAAAATTATTATTAAGCCAAAAATATTACATTATTATACACACACAAATAATGAGTGGTGGCACCAGCGATGCCCACATTACAAGATGTTTGGAATTGTCTGATCAATAGCAACTGTGGCACTTGTCGTAATATTCCCCGTGAGAGGAATATGGCGGCCCATGGACTTGACGTTTTCCTTATCTTCTTTCAATTGTAATCTTTTTTGGACAGATTATATCCCGCTTATGATCGCCCCCTGGATTCATAAGGGGCGGCAGTTTCAAATTAATTAAATTCCCTTTTTAAAAAAAAAAAAAAAGATGAGCGGTGGCTCCTCTCCTGACCACAAAGTCTCAACCAAAGAAAGTTGTACAAACAGAGAGAGATAAAAAATCGAAGAACCCAACAAGCTTATAATTCAAGATCTGGAAGTGCTCAAGAAAAAGTCAAGCTTAAGTGTCAAAACTTGTAAAGATATAAACACTCTCAATACTTAGCAATTAAAGTACTTTAAAGCTCAATTTGTGTTGCACGATTCATGCACAAACATTGTTTTCAAACTTAGCATCTTAAACTACAAAATTAAAGCAAAATTGTCATACTAGATTATTATTCTAGTATGAGTGGGTGTGGATTCGGATATTGGGCTTGGGACCAAAAAATTTTTTTTTCGTTTTGGTCCTATTTCGCGCCTGTAAACGACAAGCTCGCTCGCTTTCTGTTGAGCGTTATTGCGTGAGGAAGTTAAAGGATGTGCCCCCTTTATTATTTCTCTTTCAATTATACCCTACACATAAAATATTTGCGATTTTACCCTATTGAATTGTATTTTAGACCATTCCCTTTTTTCAGTTTTTTTCCTTTTTGTCTAATTTTTATTATTTTATATTTTATTCTTTATCATTTATCCACACTGTGTACTTTTTAAGTGTAACCGACTTGTTCTTTATGTCAAGCGTAACGTATTATTCTAATTTTAATTTTTAAAAGTAGGACTTTCACGGATATTTGTAATAATAGAATCGTGTTTGAATTGTATGGTAACAATTTCAATCATATGATGACTCTTTTTTCCATGATTGCTCCTCATTTTTTCATCAAAATCAGAGAGCTTGTATCTTTATTATCTCTTTGGTTGAATTGTAATTGCTTTTCAATTCATGTTCCAGTTATTCATCAGTTGTGGGTGTTCACTGCTTTGCGTTGCTCGGTTTTGTTTCGTTGCTCCCTTGGCGTCTAAGCGTAACGGCAGCCAAAGTCGTTCCAGCGATCTCCATGGTAACAAGTAGCGTGTTATGGTGAAAGTAGTTTACATACCTGATAACTATCATGGTAACAAGTTATCAATTAACCTTACTACCATATCTTCCAAGGTGACTACTAAACTTGTTTAACTATTCATAGGGCAATAAAATAAATAAATAAATAAAACATAACATTATTCTTGCTATTTTCTTGATACCGGACATTTTCCAATTTCCCATTTTTACAGTTGGAGGGATTGGGTCTTGAGGATTTTTCCTAAGCACTCATTTGGGTACTTTTTGTTTTGATTGTGCAATACAATAATCTCTGCTAATTTAGTTTAGTTTATTAACATTTTGGTGACACTGGTGTTTTTACATGATACTTACTTGTTTGGTAACACTATGATATTTTTACATGATATATACTTACTTGTTTGGTAACACTAATAACATCATGAACAATCCTGAATTGTCAAGTATGTATTTAAAACTCAATTGTATTCGTCGGGATTTTTGCCGAACTCTATGAAAACAATGTCTTCAAACTGTTTGTTGAAAGGAACAATTTTCTAATAGCAAATAGCCTGCACTGATGTAATGTATGAATTCATACTAGGAAGACCATTTACCATTGTACATCAGCACCACTCATGTACGTCCCATGATGAACTCGTGATGACAACAATACCAGAATCTTGTTACTATTCTTTAAAGGGTGTAACAATTAATCTCTCTGGAATTATGATGGTTGTTATGTTGAAGTGCAAACTTCTCTTGATACTCGTATCTATCATTTGCTAGAAGAGAGTATCCATTGAAAACGTTGATAGTTTGATTCCAAATTCATTTTATCATTTCATGAAAGTTTTCACTTTTTGTCATTGATATTACATTGTTTTAGATTTCATTTAGAAGAAAAATCTTTGGAAGGGCAAAAAATTTCATTTGGAATTTATATCTATCAAAGATTATCAATCTAACACTTTTTGCTCATTCTTTTCTATCCGCACTCATGTTCGACTCTCCTTGTCCTAAACTAATCATACACCAGTGAGAGTATTATTTGAAAATTTTGATTGTATAACAAACTCATCATTCTCATACTTCCATCACAGCACTTGAGCTTTAAATTTATTGCTTTATGCTAAATTGTTGATATATCTTGATACTTGATTGTAGTATCATTTGTCAAGTTGATTCCTTGAGTTGTAATATATTAGTGCTCCTAGTTGTAAAAAACTCTGTGGGTCATATTTAGATGATCCTTGATAGTTCATTGTCATAAGAACAATGATATTTCTTATTATACGTCACCTAGTCATTTTGAAGTTTATAGAATGCTCGAAAGAGGAGTTGTGTTCCTTATTGTAAGTCACCTAATTAATTCGAGGTCCGATCGAAAGCTTGAATAATGTTTTGATTGTACCCGTGGGTAATCCAATATAAACCTTACCTCCAAAGAAATACAAATACTCGTACTGTCCTACCACTAGCATGTATGCAAAGGAAGTACTACTTCCCAAAGATATTTACTTGAAATCTATTTATTTAGTATTGTTCTTATTTGAATATGCTACTTGATAATTTGAAATTAAGTGCTCTATATTTGCTTGATTAATGTATGCAAAGTACTTTTAATTTCTCGAAAAAGTTTGTAAAACCAATTCAGCCCCCTTTGGTAATTAGCTATTCTTGGACTTTCATAATGGTAAGGGCGGATGTTTTTCTCCCAATATTTTTTTTAAAGGAAATAAATACTTCCCCGTTTCATTTTTTCTAATTATTACTTTCCTCGGGATTTTACTTTCAACAATACAGTTGAACCTCTTACAGGTTTACAGTAAGAGAAATGTGTACCTTCATCCTAAATGGAATTAGTGTATCAATTCGCCGAGGCACTCTTAGCTTTTCACCAGACATAAAAAAATTTTATCAGGGGGATCGAACCATCATGGAAAAAAATTGGCCAATAAAAACCATATATTTTGCTTCTAAAATGCAATTTCTCTGAGTTTCTGGGAACACAAAAATTGGAAGAGTCGAAATTAAGGTCACAAATATTCCTGCAGTGACATTCCAGACATGACTTAGAGCATGCCTAATAGTCATTCCACTGAAATTTGAGAAAAGATACAAAGTTTTTTGTCTGCGCCACCACTTATTATGCTATCATCCTTCCACCAGTCAGCACATAAAACCTGTAATAATCGTTCTGGATCATTTAAGCTACTGTTTATGAATGAACTGATATATGAATGTTAAAAACGTTGGATACGAGTACCTTGTCCTTGTGCGGATCACTCACATGGAGTGGATTCTGCATAAGATACAAAACTCAGACTTACGTCTTACAACGTACATAGAGGATAAACAAAAAGAAAGGATAAAATAGATACCACAGTTCTCATATCCCATATTATAACTTTTCCATCATATGATGCAGAGACCAAGTGAAACCATGATTTACTGTGCCATTTGCAAGCTGAAATCCAGGAACTATGTCCCGACAATTGACAGATGGGATCATAATTCCCTGCACGAAAAAATTCACACACCATACTGGTAAATTGGGATCTAAATGAAAGAAGCATGAAAACAACATGAGAACATGATGAGTGCATTGGGGGAAGAGGAAGACCTGGCTTGCGAGGATCCCATATCCGAAGTACAGGGTCAGAACCACCAGCTGCAACGAGAGTAGAACTCTCACCTCCAACATCCAGACAATTGATTACCTTCCCACAGAACTGAGTGGAGAATGAAGAGAAAGGATGTTAGCATCTAATTTCAATTATAATATTCAACGTTGAATTTTGTTATACAGACATCACAAATCCTTCCAGGAAAAAAGACCCTATGCTATTCTGTTATTGCAGCACATGATAAACAGGTATTAACCTCTGTATCACACTGGTAATTAAATGAAATTTTGAACAATTTCTAGAGCTAAAGCCAAGATAATAAAAAGTGATATCAATAACCAGCACTCAGATAATTCCATTTGTCACCTCACAATTAATTTGGACCACTATTTGGATTCAAATCTTAATATGCTCCTCTCGTTACTTATAGTAATGTCACTCGAGTGGGGAAAGTGA
>CAVNYN010272818.1:0-19495 GCA_963692815.1 Nyctanthes arbor-tristis | reverse complement strand
AAGCCAAGATAATAAAAAGTGATATCAATAACCAGCACTCAGATAATTCCATTTGTCACCTCACAATTAATTTGGACCACTATTTGGATTCAAATCTTAATATGCTCCTCTCGTTACTTATAGTAATGTCACTCGAGTGGGGAAAGTGATATCCATCATGCTGTTCACCACCCCCCCTCCCTCCGCCGGGGGGGGGGGGGGGCATAGGGGCAAGTGAGGGGGATCCCACAAAATATAACAAGATTAAATCCTTAATCATATGTAACATTACAACATTGATTTATTTTTTTCAATGCTATTTGTGATGTTGAATATGCAGGTATACCCAAAATCCTTCAAATCCATTACTAATTTTTACACGGATCGAACATCCAGGAATTGATAAGGCTAGCTTCTCCATCGAGAAGTAGGATGGGAATCTGGTGACCCATTTCTAGCTAATTGCAAGAGACTATATATCATAGTTACTTAAAGTGAACCGAACAGGCTAGTCCCATAAATTAGGTATGCTTTTCCTATAGGACCAACTAACATAGAAACAGTCAACCCAAGACCAAACTGGAACAGCTTTTCTAATGAATGGACCAATTTCTGTAGTGTTTCAAAATAGAGCCAGATTGATCTAAAGTTCCAAAAAAGCAACTTTGAGGGTGAAGCAGGTACACACACTACCAATGCTTTGCCTGGCTTCATGACCTTCTCAGGTTTGATCACTACTCTCTATACAGTCCTTTATAAGAAATCTCGGTTTTCTAAAACAATAGCTACACTAAGCTTCTTTTCAGGAGAAGAAATAATATGTAGGTAGGCTCTCACCATGTTTAGTGAATCTTTGCCACTCTCAACATCCCATCTTCTAATAGAATGATCCCAGGATGCTGAATAAATTGTTTCATGTTCTGGCCAAACCACAGAAGAGACACATTGTGTATGCCCCACAAGTGAAGATACAACCCCACCCTGCACATCAAGGATTGTAAAAAAATTTTGAAAGATTCTTTTCCCTGTAAACAGTCTAAAGCTAATAAGCTTCCATTATTCTGATATATGAACTAGAAGATACTACCTCAGATTGAGGTTCCTCATCTCCACCACTTTTTTTCCTCTTCTTCACTGAAACTGTATCACCTCCGTCATCAGAACCATTTGCTTGCCACAGATTGATCGTACAGTCCCAAGAACCTGAACACACCTAAAGGAATAGAAAGTACATGGGTAAAAGACCTACAAAGTCATTTAAGAAAGTTAAGGATCAAGGACGTTTACCATATCCCCAGAAGGCTGTGCAGCAATGCTCTGCACAGCAGCAGTATGACCTCTACAAATCTTAAATGATCTAATCCTCATGGGTTGATTCATAGACTCCGCAGCATCAAACTGTCAGGCAAAAACGGATATCAATCAGACTATGCACATCAAAAAGAAGATACCAACTCCTACTTAGAGTACAGGGGTGTCTTTCACATACCCTCCACAATCTCAAAGCCCTGTCTTTAGAAGCAGTAGCTACTACTTCTAGTTGATCTATACCAGTCTCAACTGCACATAAGAAGGAAATCGAGAAAAAAGGATAGGTCAACAGACAATAAAAGAATGCTAACGATGCCATCTATTTTAAAACTCCAGAAATGAGTGTACAATGGAAAATTCAAACTAAATCTAAGAAAACACCCATAGCTACTAACAAATAAATTTGTGTGATTTCAGTTATCGTTCAAATAAAGTGCCTCTTGTTTGTGTCTCTCAGGGTCCAGTGTTCTTCTGAATTTAGAAAGGTCAACATCAAGAAACTTCTTAAGCCATTTCAAACTTGGCAAACTTCCGGTGGATAGAAACCATAAGCTCATATTTGCATTGATCTTTGCAGAAAACCAACCATACAAATGGGCACCAGGTGGTCTGGTCAAGGTCTCTTGAGAACCAAAACCAAATTTTATTGGAATTTGAAAATAGAATCATTGGTTCCCTTGGGAAAACAAAACCAGAGAGCTGCACCAGTAGGATCAGATTCATTAAAGTCATGTTCTTTTTCTACTTAAATGTTAAATTGTATGAAATTTCTTATTTGGTTGACTTTCCAATAATTTTCCCAATGAACAAAATATTCTCCCAAAAAACAGAGGAAGAGAAATCATTTTTGAGCCCAAAAAAATTCACTCTGTAAAAAATTCTTAATACAAAGGGGCTACGGCCTGTTTAATGTAGCCTTTTGAGAAGTGATTTTTGGTAATGTGATTGAAAAGTAACAAAAGATTATACGTAAAATGTGAAAATGACTTTTTTTTTTTAAATAGAAAATACGTAGCACTGACAGAAATTTTTGACTGGTTTACCATTCTTTTACTGTAGCAAATTTAACTTGAGGAAAACAAGTGCATATATACTAAAATGCAAAATCTATTTAATAAGAGAGATTTTTTGACTCCTAGAATATGGTATTACATTCATATGCTAAAATTTTATAAATGTCAATGTTCATTACGATATAGTAATGGCGACATAGTAATGACAAATTCACTACAATACAGTGGCAGTAGCAGAGAATGTGACTTAGTTCATGCAAAAATAAACAATATGTAGATTGTTAAAAGGGGATTATACAATCAATATCAAGGACATAAACATTCATCAACAGTCCGTCAAAAACATATGGACATATACAGTGTTTCTTGTCAAGATAAAAATACCAACACAGATGACAATTCAGTAATGCTTCACTGCAAATTTGCTGTCTAAAGATTTATGTAATGTATGACCAAGTGGTTTACTTTCTACGCAAATTAAAATTTCAAAAACCAACGTGGCACACAAAAGAAAAAGAACACTAGGTATTGGTCAATCCCTTTATACCTTTTGGCTTTACCACGCACACCGAAGTAATTGGACCAGTATGCCCTTCTAATACATGCGTACAATTTCCGGCACCTTTCCATATCCTGAGAAATTCCAGAAAATAAAGATGTTTTTCCAGGTGATATATATACACACACACACACATAAGCGAGAGAACATATCTACATTTTTATAATATTACCTTCCGAAACCATCATAGCATCCCGTCAAAACATACCTGTAAAATAACATACACAGATTTTCACGGTTCACCTAATTACTGATAGTCATTTATGGATTAGGGAATGCATCCTTCCCAAAAATAGTATTTACATGAGAAAAATGAACAAATAACTAATATACACGTATGCATTACTCCCACAAAGTTTTAAACCCTACCCATCATTTGAACCATCAACAGCGCTAACCCAATCGTCATGTAAAGAAGCATCCTGCCTTCTTGGGGCCACAACTTTTACGTATTCGATTTCTATTACTCTTTCCTGGAGTGCATCATCCACCATAGTTTAAAAACATCAGAAGAATTAAGAACGATACCATGCTAACAGCAACAATCATGAAAGACCAAGATACTTGCAACAACAGTAATTCCTGGTGCTCAATCAGGCACAGATCAGATTAATCCTGTTGACTTTCCAACATGCAAAAGTTCAACCCATAACTAAAGCCATACTTTTTCCCCCTTTCAGGTGACATACTTCATTGATAAAGTAATAAAATTATGTTTCATGGCAATTGACACACAATCAGGCAGTTCAACAATTCTTTATTAGAAGCATCTCAGCTTCTTAATACTTACAGCAGAAATGTCTTTGGCAAGAAGAAAATCTTCAAGGGAAGTTCGAAGAAATTTTCCATCAATTAGAAAATCAAACGGCTGGTATTCCCACTCATCATCTCCTGTGAAGTGGTTCGATAAAAATAATGAGCAACTGCATCATAAATTAGATACTAGAGTCTGCTGACCAGGCCCAAGCAAATTCAACAGTATATTTCCATCAAGAATTCCAATCCCCCAAAACTTAGCAAACTCTGTAAACATTAGAATGCCCCATATACGTTACTATTCAATGAGAAGTTTCCCGACAGCAGTAGGGATTATGTTTAAATGATTTATATTTTCTTAGTTTTAACTAAAAACCCCTTTTGAAGTTAATAGCTTCGATTTTTAACAAGAAAACGAACAAAAGAAAAGTCTGATTGATGGCAACTCTTGAATTACTGCGAAGGTAAAAAAATTCTCAATTCTAAAATTCACCAAAAAATATCTTTTAGTGTCAAAACTTCATTCTTCCTCGAAAGCAAAGATTCAAGCTTACTCAAACATGCTCTTCATGCCAAAACATTAAAAAATTGAAAAAGAAAAAATATAAAGTGAAAGGTAGAACAAATAGTACCTTCTTTCAGAATACTGTTCACCAACTCGGAGAGGCGGTTACGCTTGACACTTGTGGGAATGGAAAGGGAAGTTGGAGGAATTTTATACGGTGGCTTTAACTTTGTAACGAATCTAACTTGCACTTGCTTCGATGACTCCTCGGCATCGACTCTACCACCGTCAACACCCATATCGATTGCGGTGAAGCAGGGTAACGCCGGAATTTGATGGTTAACCCGTCGGTGGTGAAGGGTTGATGCTCTGCCAACAGGGTTGGAAAAAGAGGAGGGTAGGGTTTTAGGTAACTGTGATTTCCAACCCACGGCCCACGAAGGCGCCTTAACGTCTCACAGTGAGAGAATTTGGGAGCGGAATGTAAAAAAAAATTACTAACAAACATAAAAATTTGTTTTCTATTATTGTTGTTTGAATCCTTTATTCAAATTGAGAATAATAACGAGGTGGGATAAGTGGTGTAAATTTAATAAAAATTTATAATTTATAATTATAAATGAGTAGTTATCAAATTAGTGATAGATGATATTATAATGTGTTTTCATAAAAAGAATCAAACACAAAAAATGGTTGATATTTTTTCATACAATCACATATAGAGGGAGGGACTTTAAAGGACAGCTATGTGTGGTTCAAAACCAAAATATCATGTAAAGTAGGTCACATCATTCAATTCATTACTCAAAATCTATATAAATGGTGATTTTGGATTTGGTCAAATACAATAATAATTAATAGTTAGTTGTGGTTTAATAGTTCATTCAACAAGATATGAAATCAGAAGGTAAAAAAAAAAAAAGATGCCACAAGAATTGTTAGAACATCCACATTGATAGTACTAAATTAGGTTAGTAATGGAGTTGTTAGCTAATTATAAAATCACCACTAACTAAATTTCAAATAGGGTTCCAAATGTTCAGGAATAAATTTTAGGGAGAATTTTGTTGGCCTAGTCACCCTTCGTGTGGATTTCAAGAATATATGATATGAATATTTGGATCTACTAGAGATCACATGTACCTTACATCTCGTACCTGAAGTTTTCGAGAATGTTTGCTCGAACTAGTTAGTGAGTGATGTCCCAATATTACTAATGATTCATATATTATTTAGGATATCTTATTATCTATGATTTAGCAAATTTAATTAGTAAATGCCTACAATCATTAGCTATACTATTTAATGAGAACAATCATCTGTGGTTGAGTGAAATCGACGTTTCACATGTAGTGATATTTTCAATAAATATGTCAGATATAAAATTTATATGATATCATATTTATAGTTGGCTTACATTTAGAAACCTCCCTTCACTAAAGGTGGTAAATACAATTTGTGTATAATCGCACTACTACATAATTGAAATGTGTATTTTTAAATGCTAAGAATACATGTTCGAGTTTGAATCCCTTTTGCATAGCATTTATTTTTCATTCCTAAAGGATGATTTTTTACGATATAATTTGTACATTGTTGCTTTATTTGCCAAGTATTCTCGGCATTAGGGGAAAGAATGGATAATTGATAACAAATATATAAAATGAGAGTTTGTAATCCTCGCATAGTACAATGCAATCCTGAAATTTCCAAGATAATTTACATTTCAGATTACTGACTATATGGTTACCAATATATGTACCAAGTTAAAGGCTCCAACTTAGATTGCTATATATCCCTATAAGAGGATTTGAGATATTAACTATATGCCTAAAATATGATGTGGCTGATTCCAAAATAAATATCTAGAAATAAAATATAGAGCAAATATTTTATATGATGGTCATATTGAGGCATAATTATATAAGAGTATATAGATGTAACTAATCAGAAAACTCTTGAAAAAGTTTAAGTACCTGAAATTAGTAAAATAAAAGAGAACTCAAAGTGTTATGTCTACACTAGAAATCAAATGGAATAGATAAGAAATAGTTGTCAACAATAGATACGAATGAGCTCAATGACTGCAAGGATGATGAATTTATTTTTCATCAAAAATTTAATAACATGGAATATTGACCAAAAATAAAAGGATACAATCCATGCTATATGTCAAGACCAACAGTCTAGTCATTTGAAAATATATAGCATGTTAATATAATATCAATAGGTGCTTATGTGGAAGCATAATTAAATATGTGGTGGTACAGTTGAAATATAAAGTTCTGCTCAATTAGCAATATATAAAAATATCATAAATATAGTATAATCCCCAAAGGATTAAATATGCCTGATGTATATAAAGAACTAAAAGTTCTTGTATAGTTTGCCAGTATATATAAGAAAGATACGCATTGTACTTATTCCTTGACTGAGGTTTTATCTTATTGGGTTTTCTTAATAAGATTTTTAAAGAGACTACTTTAGCAATGTATCAAAGAATAATGTATTTTTCTTTCATTTGGATTTTTTTCACAAAGTTTTTTCCCATATTTGGAAGGTTTTTTTTTTCCCATATTAGGTCTTGAGGAGTATTGAAGATTTGACAAACTGATTGAACATAAAAGGACCATTATTGAATGAAATCAAAGGAGCAGCAGTGCTCCTTTTCCTTCGACCAATTTTTATCCCGTTGGGTTTTTCTGACAACGTTTTAATGAGATAGCATCATGGACACTCTAAATTTATTCAGAATTAATTACTTTATTTTTTCCTTTGTTTGGTAGCTTTTTCTCTCATTGAGTTTTTCTCCAAATAAAGCTTTTAATGAGGTAATTGTTATATATATTAGTCATTCAAGAGGGAATGTTGTAAATTATTTAATTATATTATGAATAACTAATGAACCCTTAAACTTTAAACTTGTACCTATAAATAGGGGGTCTTTGGTTCTCATAATGGTAAACACAATTTTTGAGTTCGCTCTATATTTCCTCTCTATTTTTCTATATTTTCATTTTAATTTACAACAAAATGCACTTTTTACTTATGTAAATAACTAAATTTAACAACACTAATGTGGATGCTCTTAAAATTATTGTTAAATCTAGCAGCAGTTTTAGCTTAATACTAAAAAGAATTCTTTAACAACTTTATCAGCACTTCTATTATACCTATATTTTATAGTTATTAACTAACACCTATCACTAAAACTAACATCTCTATTGTAGATGCTCTAACCAATGTATAACATTATTATTATTATTTTGACAAAACAACGTATAACGATATGTTGTTAGTATTGAAGTTGGGTTATTTAGATAAAAACGTATTTTTTTTTTCTAAACAGGTGTTATAAAGAATTTCTTTAATTGAAAGCTATATATATTAAATGATAATTTGTCTGGTACAATTATAATTTCATTTGGTGTAATTAGAATGTTTTACATATATTAAAATGTTTTCCACCTAAAACTCTATATGACACAATTGCTTATAATATCATACCACACCAGATGTCACTTTTAATAAAAAATTGTTATAAATATAATAGTGAAGAATTGAATTCCTGACCTACAAGTTAAGAGTAATATGCCTTAAGATCATTATGCTAACTCTTTTATTTGTTAACAGTTTTCATTTATATATTACTATTCTCACGTATTTTCACTCAAAGAAAATATTATTATTACGCACTTATATACTTAAAGGCTAATTATATTGGCACTACTTTTTTTTTATGAATCTCACCAATTTTTCAAATACACTAAAATGTTTACAATTGAAATGACACAAATAACCATCTCATCCTTGAGAATTATAAATGTTTCCCCCTCCTATCTTCTTCTCCCTACGTGCATCAGAAAAACTCTAAACTATCTTATTGGATTTTTTTTTTATAATACATTTTGAATAACACCATAGTCTTCATTTAATGGAACTGTAAAATCTTATATATATATATATATTCCTGTTATGTTCCTAATTTAGATATTTTTATATGTACAATGCAATTTTTTATATGAATGGATATCAAGCGGATATATGTATTATGGTAAAAATAATTATTCTGAAATTATACAAAATTTTTGAGGATTTTACTGTTTATTTGTTAGATAATACATAATAAAAATGAGGTATTATATAGTTGTGGAGTGAATATAATCTCATAGGTATGAAATTTTTATTTGAATTGACATCAAGAGGGTACATGTACTATGGTACACGTTTGATGCACAATGTTAAATTAATAACTAATAATATCGAATAAGTTACATGATTTAAAAAGTAAATTAAAATAAAACATTAAATATGTATTTAAGCAGTATGCTTAAAAATATTCTTCAAATCTTTCCTTGATTTCTGCAAATAAAATTATATAAACCTAAAACAAAAATTCATACTAATAAAAAAATCTATAATTGAATTAAACTCATTATATTATCTTACAAAACATTTCTAATTATTAATTGTACAAATTTGATTATTTTCACACCACCTCTGTCTCTTAAAATTGGTCCATTTTTTTCATCTGTCTTAAAATATAGTCCACTCCCCTATTAAAAAAGTAGTTGGAATATTAATTTTCTTTTATAACTCTATTTAATGTGCAATTGAATAGATAAAATAGTATTATTTAAAATAGAATATTTAATAAATGAAATGGTATATTAGGGATATATGATATTAAATTTTACATTTTTAACATTATTAGCTGTAGATTTTTAATAGCCAATGAGGCCTTAGTTTATTTAGTTAGGGGCTAATGTTGAGGCCCTAGGACGTAGAGGTTCCAGGGTCGATTCTCTCATGTGGGGGTTTATCTATATTTTATATGTAGTATGTATTCTTTTGTATAGGAGTTTGATTCTTATTGTTGATTTATCTATGTTTCAGAAGGATATAAATCTATATGCACTTGTACTGCTATGATGCAGATTGTAATTGTATTTCAACAAAAATTATATTTTTTTAATATTTATGAAAATTGAAATTGTACCATACTATATTCCTATTTACAGATAGTTCTAATATATTAGAAATTTGTTCAATTATATATAAAATAAAAGCAATAATTAATTTCAAACATAACTATTAATCGATCAACTTTGGATGAAAAATTTTATCATATTAATATTTTATTTATCAATATAATTATTACCCCTCTAACAATTTTCATTATGAAATCATGTTACTTTTTTAAGAATAGGATTATATTTATTATATGTTAGGCTAAAATAGCAACTTGGTATTATAGGTATTTGTACAAAATAAAATAAAGTATCACCCAGTTAAAAAAGTATGTAAGAAAATGAGATATTATCAAGTTAAAATGGTATGTTGGGAGGGTACTTTCTTATGAATATGAAAATTTTTATGTAAACGGATATTGAGTGAATATATGTATATATATACCCGATACGTATTATTAGAATATTAACTAATAATATTAAATAAGTTAGCTAATAAATAAGTAAAATATTAAGCATGTATTTAGGCTTAGTTTGGTATTATTGGAACTTCTTTAATAAGCAGCTTTTGCTATACTAGATAAAAAAGTACTCTCAGAAGAATCAGTTTAGTGTTTAGTAAACCTTTTTACAAGAATTGTTGTAGGTTTAAAAGCAAATTTTAAATGTTTTGTATATTTAACTGTTTCATTGTTGTGCCGATTCATATTTACTAAAAACTACATGATTTAAATCTTTATATATTATATTATACAGTGCCTTTATTTTTTCTTTTATAAATAATATGTAATATAATATATATATATATATATATATGTAATATTTCACAAAGAAATACAAAATATCAACAAGAAATAACTAAAAGTGAAAAATTATTTGAAATTTCATTTTGATAGAAAAAATTATTTGAAAGTAACCAATTAATAAAAATACACAAAAAAATCAAATAAAAATATATAGTGTATAATCAAATAAAAAACGCGATTCAATGATCTTAAATTTTATATTTCAAACACTATTAATTACATTTTTCTCAATATTTATGAAAATTGAAATTGGACCATAATAAATTCATATTTTGTAGGTAATCCTTAAATGTTAGAAATTTGTTCAAATATATATAAAATGAAATGCAATAATTATTTTCAGACATAACTATTAATAGATCAAATTTAGAGGAAAAATTTTGTCATATTAATATTCTTTTATCATTATAATTATTACGCCGTTAACGATTGTCATTATAATATCATACTACTTTTTTAAGGATAATATTTATTATTTGCTAGACTAAAATAGCAATGTCATTATAAAATATCAATAATACTTACACAAAATAAAATGAAGCATCACCTAGTTAAAAGTGTATGTGAGGAAATGAGGTATTGGTTAAAAAGGGCATGTCTAGGGTACTTTCATATAGGTATAAATTTTTTTATCTCAATAGGTATCAAGCAAATATGGGTATATACATGCTCAATACGAATTATTAGACTGTTAACTAATAACATTAAATAAGTTAGATGATTTAACAGTAAAATATAGTAAAATATTAATCGAGTATATAAGCGGGAAACTATTAATATATTATTAAAACATTAGTTTAACGTGTCAAATACTAAATCAAAACCATATATTTACTGATTTTATTATGCAAATCTAATGATGCATATCTATTTAATATTTTATTGCTCATTATTATTATTTATTTATTTTAAATTAGTCACCCCTGCAACACACAGGAAGAGATGCTAGACTCATGGTTGTAATAATTGACTGTAATAAGATTATTTGACTATTAATTATTACAATTTTATATAGGTTGGAATTGTGAACTTGCACGACGTGATTGGAAGAGACTAGAATTATAGACTCAGGTATAATTTATTACAAATATCCCATGATGATTTGTAATTTGTAATTTTATATAATGTAACTGGTATATTGTACTTTATTTATGACATAATTTCTACACTCGCACGTTAATTTTGATATAAATCTACACTGTAACTTTACCTGTACAACGTACTTGTGAAAAGATCTAGTTTTTATATTACTTTAATTGAAATTAATTATAAGAATCTCATTAAAAATTGTAAAAATGTCATTTTCCATTGTAAAATTACCATAAACCAATTTTAATTAAATTCAATTTTTACTAATTTTGTTATTATTAATTGTTATTTTATTATAAACTATAATACTAATATTAACGACAAGTAGTAGTCTTTTCAATTAAAAAAAATAGCCGTCACTACTGTCACTGCCACCACCACTTTTCAACCACCAATCGCTAAACTTCAGCCATCGCAACCACCGCCACCATTTTGACCACTAAGTAGAACAAAAAAAAAAAAAAGGGGAAAAGCACATAGAAAATAATGTTACTAAAATCGAGAAAGAAATTCATTTCAAAACAACTTTGCACGTGAAAAATCATGTTACCACAATCGGAGAGCAATGTCTCCATTAGGAAAACATCATAGTAATAAAAGTAACAAAATCGAGAGAAGCATGTTTTCTGGTGAAAACCACAATTATCATGGTAACAAACCATCAGTTCATAGTACAAGACTCCAAAAGACAAGAAAAGCTATTCATATGACAAAACAAAAGAAGCAAAAAAACACCATCATCAACGGAAAAAAATGATAACAAAATCACCAATATAACCGAAAAACGACATCACAACACAAAAAAAAAAAAATCAAAGAAAAAAAGAAAAAAAACAAATGCCACGTTGGGGTCGCACGCGAGGAAATTGTAACACGCTGGAAATTAGTTTACCCCGACCCAGTAACTAAAATTTCAAAAAAGATAAAATAAAATAAAAAGAAAGGACAACTTAATTCAGATCTACCGCCGGGGAGGATTTAGGGCCGAACGGGGAGGATTCCGTTCTGTTCAAGTAGTGATGAGAAAAAGGGATTCTTGGATGTCCTCCATTGCTGGATGAAAAAGGCCAAGAATCGGAATTCAAAGCATCAGAACTCGCAGCAGACTCCATAAAATTTCCCCGCAAAAAGAAAAAACACCACGAATATTCTTGTAATATCATTGAAAATTGTAAGACTTAGATATTGGAATTGTTCTAGTGGCAACAACAACAACTGAGCAGTAGCAATGTCAGCCATTCGCAGAAGCCTAGAGGAGGGGCTACCACTTTCCCTTCTGATTCGCTGTCGAGGATGGCGTCGAAAAAGCCGTTGATATACACATGATCTTCTCACTCGTACCATCATGATTGGTGCAAAAGAAGTGTCTACTGCCATCTCTCATTCCATGTCCCTTTGTCTCAATGATTGATCTCCCTCAACTGATGCTGCTAATCATAGACAAACTGTCGGAACTTTACATTATCTATCTCTCTAAACATATGTTTTGTTGTAAATAACTCATCACAATTCATGCATTGCCCAACTGAGACCACTGGATAACTGTTAAGCTTGTCTTTCATTATCTCAAACAAACCATTCATCATGGTCTTTTCCTCAGAAAATCCAATACCGTATCTCTTTCTTCTTTCTTTGACTCAGACTGAGCTGGTAATCCATGATGATAGAAGCTCCACTTTGGCCTACATTATTTACTTGGACACCTTTCCAATTGAAGAGGCAAGAAGCAACGTGCGATAGCTCAATCATCTATTGAGTATCGTGCTCATGCAACATGCTCTATTGAGGTCTTATGGTTTCAAAACTTGCTTTTTCAATTTCCTTTCCCTCTTCTGTCCAAATCCATTAATTTTTCAGACAATCTTGGAGCCATATATCTCTTAGTAAATCCGGTTTTCCATTTTTGCATGAAACATATTGCCATTGACTACCAATTCTTGCAAAACTATGTCACAAATAATTCTTGTGTTAATTTCATAAATGGTCCCTAACCTTTATACTTTCTACCAGTCGAGTTCCCAACCTTTTTTCAGTATCGTAGGTCTTCAACCTTTCATAACTCATAACTTCCTTTATGATATTTTTGCTCTAACTTTTTTTGTGGGGACAAATGCTCTTACTTTTTAAATTAAAAAAATTAAAAAAGTAAAAATAAGAAAAAATAAAAAGGAAAATAATATTTTCCCTACCTACTTGGCTAACTACATATTCTAACCATATATCGCTAACATGATAACAAATATTCATGCATATTTTTTCAGAAGATCCTTATTTTTTCATGTCATTTATGACATCAGCAGGATAAATAAGTAGCAAAACTATGGGTCTCCTCTTTTGCTACTAGAAACACTACCTGAATTTGTTATTTGTGATGAGTTAGAATGTGTTCCAGTATACCTACTTAGTTACCCATCGACATCCTAACTCAGCGTAAATAATAAGTTCTAGTAGTCATTTCTAACAGAAAAAAAGCCCCGTAATTTTGCTACTACTTTATCCCACCACTGTCAGAAATGAAATGAAAAAATGACGGTTTCCCAAAACAAAGAAAAATAATGCAGGTATTCACCATTTTCGGCGATGTTAGGGATAAAGGTAAAATGTATAGCTAGTTAAATTTCCTTTTAATTTTTATATTATTTTTACTTTTTTAGAATTGTTTTTATTTAAAAATTAAGGGCAACATGTCATAAAATATTTTATGACTGAATTTATAAAAAGTTGGAGAGTTACGACATTGGAAAAAAAAAGGTTGAGGACCATTTATGAAATTAACCCATAATTCATTTGATGTCTCTTGTATTTCAACTTATGACCAGCTTGGAGACATACTCCCTCAATTACTTCCTTCATCCAAATTTCATACTTTACGTTCTAAGGTTAGAGTCTGGAGTTCCAATTTACGGGGGTCTGTTGAAGACATATTAGAGGATCGCAATCTAAACTAGGACACGTCAGCTCCTAGCTCAAAAATGTCGACTTTGCATGGGAATTCATCAAGCCAACCTAGTGTAGCTGACAGGAAAAAAGGAGTCTAATACAAGAGGAACCTAGCTTATTATCTCCTGATTAATCTCATCAGAGTTCAGATGCTTCAAGATTTGAAATCTGAGAATTCTCATCTGTATTTTATATCTTTTATTTTTTATTTTAAATCAACATATTTAATTGTAGTTACAAATGCTGTCCTATTCATTGACCTGTAAGAACGATGAGAAGTATTAATAAAATTCAGATTTTCAAAGTGTTTCAATTATATAGTCACTACAAAATTTACAAAATTAAAAGTGATCCATCCAATTTATTATTTATTTTTCTATTTTAGCTCTTTCCAACCGCTATTGCTTTAATCAAAAGCACGACAATTGATTGAAGGCACCGCAGGTTATCATTATGTTCAATTGCTGCACTGAAGAGTTGAGAAATCTAGTTGCCAAATGTTATAATCAATTTCCGTTTCGTTGATTTGATTTGAAGAAACAATCAAACAAATAAATAAATAAATAAATAAATAATATCAACATCTCCACTTAGGACGTGGCTGGCAGTGCCACTTTTAGCGCCATTGTCGGTTATTCTATTTTTGTGATGACCCACCCTCCAAAAATATATATTACCATTTTTGGTATACCAGAGCAAAATTCTTTACCCCAATAAAATCAATATGATTCTGCGTATCCCAGTTAGATATTCTTTGAACTTTCAACGATCCACATTCTTGGCATATAAATATGTAGTACAAAGCAACTACATGCAGGGGTGGAGCCAAGATTTTTTCTTAGTGCGGTCGAAATTTTTTTTTTTTTTTTTTTAAGAGTTGCGGTTGGAAATTTTACATATGATCTACGGAAGAGATATTTATATAATAACTAATAAACACAAATCTAATATGAATTTTTTTGAAAACAAATATATAATAACATGGGCATATTAGGAGGTACCGATTCCCCCATCGGATTACATTAAAAAAAAAAAGAGAAAAAGAAAAGAAAAATGTTGAGTGCTATAAAAGCGGAAGTTAGAAATGCAATTTATAAAGAGAATTGAATTATATCCTACATTGGGTTGACAGCAAATAATGGCTGAGCGTGCTTTTTGTAAAGTAAAAATAGAAGATATAAATAATTTAAGGCGGATGAAATCACATTGGATTTAGAATATAACATTATTGGGCTGAGTATATATAAAAGTGGAAGCTGGCAATGCAATTGGAAAGATTGTTTGATGGCCTAGCTATTGATTTTCGGCCCAAATGCAGTTAATACATTTTCCGGGCTTGGGTAACCAGTGCGGTTAGTCCCTAAATTAATAGAGCGCGGTAGGAGTCAGTGCGGTCAATGGACCGCATTGGTCCCTAATTGGCTTTGCCCTCTGATCACTACATGAACCATAAAGACCTAGTAAACATGAAACATGCATAGTCTGTTCATGATATCTAATAAATGAACTGATATTCACACACACAACAACCAACCGTATAGGGTTCACGTCCTACGTATAAAATACCGCTTGAGTTCGTCATAAATAAGGCTTGTCAATGTATATAGCGTGCACATACTTTGTTCTCAAGGACTTGTTATACCTTGACTGTCACTAAGGATTTACCAATATCAAAAGACAAGGCCTAATCATATCATATCCACTGTTGGGCCCGAATACTGTGTCCAGTATAGATACTCAGATGGTAAGCTGCCGAACCCCTAACACTGTGTCTAGTGTATATACTTGGTCAGCCAGCCGCCGAGCCCCCATCACTAATAAGGGGTACATTGGCCCAAGTGGTATATCTACCAAGATGCCTTTATAAGCGGTGCATTATATAGGGACCCTATGCAAATTATCAATCGCATCGCCAATGCACAACTCACCACATGATGACATATTCCTCACGCATGCAAATCATCCACGTACTCAATGTATACATACATGATGTGCAAACATTATATACGGTATAATAATATCAATCTATTAATGCACAAGACTAAACATGCATCATTCACATATCGCACGTAGGAAGTATATACTAAATAAATTAAACTTTGTACTGTAGGTGGAGTTCTGATCATATTTATCTTTCGAGTTGATTCAACACTTTGTGATGTACTTACCAAATTAGAATAATACTATAAAGTATTAAGATTGAAGAAGACTTGCGGAAATATTTGGCTACCCTAGTAAATTATCTAGCTGACCATGCATATTACTTGGCTTGTCAGGTATTGATAGGCGGCTGGCCAAATAAATTACTTGGCCTGTCTTTACTAATTTTCCCGGTATTTATAGTTTTTCATAGAAGCCAACTCGCAATTAAATTTCCATTTAATTGCACATTTATTTTAGGGCAATTTTGAAATTATCCTTAACAGATGATCGTCATATTAATAATATATATTATATTTTATTCTTAATAAATAATTATTCTTTTCTTTTTATTATAAAATCCAATTTAATACTTTTATCATATCCCTAAAAATTCCATAATAATATCAAAAAAGCATAGAAAATTATTTTTAAGACCCTATCCATTCATTTTATTTTATAATTTTATAATGAAAATTCGTAAGATTAAAAATTAAAATTTCTTTTACGTAGCCTCTTTCTTGAACACAATGGCTAACTCATAAACTACTAGTAAACTACAGGATTTAATATTAGAGGGAATTTTTTTTTTTTTTGTGGGAAAACACATTATATACAAAAAATGTCGCCTATGTTTCCGCGATAGGCCGAATGTCGCCGCTGCAGGTCTATTGCGACGATTTTCGCGATGACAATTTGTTACTATAGGCCCATACCTATAGCTTCCTGGCGACGACTATCGGACCTGTAGCGGCGTCACCTACAGCGTTGACATGAGTGTCACCGCTATAAAATTTATGGTTTTAGGCCACAAAAATTTTTTACCCGGCTCACCTCAACCCACCCGATAGCCGAGCCCAGAGACCTCGCCTTTACACCGAAGCACCTCACCAATTGGACTAGAAGGATTTTTAATAAATAGTTTGGATTTATAATATATATTATATAGATTATTATAGCTATCGCGATGACTTTATGTGTCGCCGCTATAGGTAGTACTGGGTCGCCGCTATAGATAAGACCTATAGCGATGACATAACTATGTTACCGCTTAGATAGACCTATAGGGAAGACATAACTATGTAACCGTTGTAGGTGGAACCTATAGTAACAACATCTTGATGTCGCCGCTGTAGAGTCACCACTATAGCCGGTACCTATAACAGCGACTTTTCATATCATCGCAAGTTGTCACCGCTGTAGGCGTTATTTGTTGTTAGAGGGAATTGATATCAGTATTATCATCATTTAGTATAAGAAATTTAATAAAGTTGGACGATTTGTTTGTTTAGTCGTATATTGATGGAAAGGAACACTTATACACAAATGGAAAAAAAATAATATACACATTAAATATGTTAGGGAATCCTGTTTGATTATTATGTAGTGAGAATATACGTACTCGAATATTTTTTTGGGCATAATTAAATTGTGATAGTTGTGGCTTGCATGTGTGTATATATATATATATATATATATATGAGATAGTTCTGTATGAATTGAAATTAAACATTCAAATTGACTGGAATTAAGAATTTAACGAGAGATTAATCAATGAAAACACGTGCTACAATTTCATTAGATTTATATAAAGACTAGTAGAGAGTACGTGCGTTGCACGTATAATGTAAGTGATTGATTAGCAATATCTCGTAAAGTGCATTGCACGCAATGGTCCGATGATTTTGTAGAATTTCTTTTATAATCTTCTGCTGAGTCTTCAATATATAAATCCCACAATTTGCTTACTTCAATGGGAAAAAGAAACATGGCAAAAAAAGTTTTTGAAATTCAAAAGACATTTGAAATGAAGTTGCTTTATCTAAACATTTAATAATATTATGATCAGATTCTAAATTAAATGACTTTTTTTTTGGTGATATCGCATTAAATGCTAAAAACTTCACCCATTAACTAATAGTGTGAAGTCAAAAGATGTAGGTCTCTTAATATCTTTCTCGTAAAGCCTTTAGCATTATCTTCTAGGTGCTATCCTTTAATTTCAGCCATGTTTCCTCATAAAGATAGTTTAGTTGTTTACAATCTTAAGGACATTAAGATACCTAGCAAACTCTCTTCACCAATCGAAGATGAGATTTTGGGAATTCCACAAAACATGCACTTGATGTGTTATCAAGAATAAACTCTTCCGAACACTACTACAAAAAGCCTAATAGGCAGTGGTCGTAATTACTAACAGGCGTCGGTTCCGTTGTCAACGCATATGTAACCGATGTTCATGCTAAGACTATAGGCGTCGGTTGTTTATCGACGTCTATGTGTGACAATAGGCGTCAGTTGTGATGTTATAACTGACGGCTAAACTCAAACTGGATGCCACATGTAACAACCGACGCCTAGAGTGAAAATATATTTTTTTAATTTTAATATAACTAGAGGCGTCAGTTGTTCTTAAATATACAATTAATGTGTACATACAATTT
Source organism: Nyctanthes arbor-tristis (assembly GCA_963692815.1). Taxonomy (NCBI): domain Eukaryota; kingdom Viridiplantae; phylum Streptophyta; class Magnoliopsida; order Lamiales; family Oleaceae; genus Nyctanthes; species Nyctanthes arbor-tristis. Next base: position 984 of record CAVNYN010272818.1, on the reverse strand, counting down.
TCTCAACAACCGCCTTAGTTTTATCGTTCAGCATGTGATAATGTCCATCGGGGCCCTTCTACATCCTTGCCCGAGCCTAGTCTCAACTATGATCATCGATCTAAAGGGTCAAGTTAATCGACCCACATAATGAGGAGGAAGATAGAGGATCTGCAACGGCCCAGTCTGCCCTTCTACAAGCATAACCAACGGAACCTAAAAAGTGAGAGTGCTCATTTTGTGCTTGACTCTCCTCTACCTTCCTACTTTTCTCCAAGTTAATTTACCAAATGCTTTAGATTTTACCAATTGCTGACACAGTAATATAAGGTTTACATGCACAGTACCAAGAGCTCTGGAGTGGCATGATCTTTAGTAAACTACTTCCACTGATGTGGCAAAATGATCCCTTTATAAAGATCACATTGAGAATCGTACTTAAGGTGCTTGTTGTTGATGAACTTTTTCACCAGCTTATTCTCGAAGTCTTTCAATCTCCTCTCAGCTTCGCTCAATGCAGCATGTTTCAAATCATCATTCTCGAGATTGAACCTTTTCTATATGAGAAGAATATTGAACACTGTTATTGGAAAGATCACCGGTTATCGGTAAGATCACCGGTTATCGGTATCAAATTAAACCATGTAAAATCATTCAATACCTTGACGTCTTTCCATATGATATCCTTAAGGGATGGCTCAACTTCCTTTCAATCTTTATAGTTTATATGCACATGTATCCGAATCATACTCCCCATGTACTTGCCAAACTCTGAAGGAAATGGCCCAGTAGGCTGCCCAAGCTCGTCCAATTCAACCACTATATTCCACTTCTTCTTCTTTTTACAAGTTGACAGATCTCTCGTCTGCCTCTTTTTGCTCCTACCCTTCTCATCTACTGTACTTGAATTCCTCGACATCAAAAGCGCTCACTTACTGTACCTGCATATAAACACAAACACAATAAGAAAAATCTTTAGCGTAACCAACAAAGCTAAAAATAAAA
>CAVNYN010272815.1:16838-27138 GCA_963692815.1 Nyctanthes arbor-tristis | reverse complement strand
GTTTTCTTAGCGGGAGCGGATTCGTAGTTGATTTTTTGGTTTCTGATGGAATGATGAATTCGTTGGTTCCCCAAACTTGTGATTCGTCGATTTCGAAGCGCTCGTTGAATGCGATCGGCTCTATTTGATCTCCTCCTGCTCCTAGGAATCGGTAGCTCTTCCTTGACGCCATTGATCTTTTTGCAGAGAAATTTCAGAGTTTGAAATATTGGGGAGTCCCTCAATGGTTTGATTGCATGGGTTTACATAATAGTGAGGGAAATGGATAAGTTCTAGTTTAGTTGTTTGTACAACAAAGAAGTTACCATTAATTAATTTTTTCCCACTTGAATATTTAATTGAGGTTGGATCACGGATGAGGATCCAAAGTGGGCATGCTCTTGTACTTATCGTGAACCTTTCCTTTAGTAATTTTTTTTTTTTTTTAACTTTTACAAAGCCTGAATTTTAAAAAATGATCTAATGCATGCCAGACTTATGACATAACATCATATTACTATATAGTGATAACGATATGATGTCATATTTTTAATATTAGATCGGAACTAACATGATTTGATAACATTTTATCTGAAAGGACGACTAAGTCTAAGTAAGACTTAAATCAATAACGAAAGATGATCACTATGTTCTTTTCAACAAGCCCATAACAACTGTACTTGGAACGATAGAGAAAATTACAACAACAATAACTTAAGGGGATGTTTGATTCAATTTATGGTAGTTGATTTATAAAGAGAAATTATAAAGAGGTGAAATGAGTGATGTAGATTTAATAAAAGTTTGAAATTTGTGGTTATAAATGAGTAGTTGTCAAATCAATAGTCAAATCAGTGGTAAATAGGATTATAATGTGTTTTATTAAAGAGTATCAAACAAGGGCTAAATCTAAAATCTTTCATATATTGTCATTACATTAGCTAGTTGAATTTTTAAAATGATATAGCACCAAACGCCCACGTGGCGTGCATCTAAAAACCACTTGATGCACGTTGTGTGGACGTCTGACACTCTAGGATGTTTTTCAGTTAAACTTGGAATGAGGAACTAGATCACAATAATTTTTTTTCTTTTATAAAAACATAACACACACGAGGTGAAATTGAAAATCTCGAACAAAATTACCTAATTATGTGAGAATGACACGTTGGATCAGGGTGGATCAAACTTCATTTTCCAACCAGTCAAGAAGAATTTCTGCATTATTATGTTATCATCATGCAAGAAATTTGAGTCAATTTATTTATAAAAATTAAAAAAGGAAAAAGAAAAATGGATTAGGAGTAATGGATTTTATCCACTAAATACGTGGACCAATCGACAAAGACGTTTGAGTAGACAGTACGCTGATGCAATAAAAAAAAATTCTTTACCAATAAATTCATAACAAGAACGGTTGGGTCCCAGTCTTCCATCACCGTCCAAAGTCAATATCAAATTGCTATTATGGCGACACGTCACCAACGCAGAATTTTTATTTTATCTTCTTTTATTTCATTTGTTGGTTTGATAAATTTTACATGGAATAAATGATTAGCACATAAAGGTTTAGCAAATCCTTATATTTCCAATTCTCTTCTAAACGCAATCCTGAAGCTAAATATGATATCTGATTTTACACATTATTTTAGCTATCATCTTATATATGGTATGTAAAATGATAATTTTATTCTCGATTTAAGGTTATCAATAAACTTCTTTAGAATTGTGATAAGCATTGCAATATTGCAATTTATCTAAGAAAAAAATTTCATTGTTTACACTTTACACACACAGACACACAGATATTTTGAAAATTTTTTTGTGGGTGACAGAAAGAACTCGTCTTTTTTTCCCCTTATTATTCTTACCTTGTTCGCTTATGTATAAGACCAGAGCCATTATTGGGTTGTCGCGATTACGAATTGGATGTCTAATTTTCCTAGCAGTAATAGTAGTGCCTTGTACCTGAATGGGTGGCTCACTAATGGGGAAGAGGACCAAAACATGTATATTGTAAAATAGATTTTCAATGGTGATAAAAAAAAAATTTCTATTTCCAACATCGTATTCATAATTTTTTTTACAGAAACACAATGTATGTCGTACACACACATTACAGAGACATAACATAAAAGGTAGTAGAGAGACATTAATGCATAGGCTACAGAGACGTTAAGGATGGCAATGGGACATATTGACCATACTTCTCTTAGCAATTAATGAAAATACAAACCATGTATATTAAGCTAATTAAGGGAGACGGCAATGGAGAGATCCGCCTTTCACTTATTAATCTATTTTTTTAATATATGTCTTTTTCTCATTTGTTTTACATTATTTATTATGTATTATTTTTAAATTAAGTAAATCAACAAGCGAATCAGAAAGGGCCACCATTACAGGCCTATCTTTGCGAGTTTACCAAATAGAAAACCAAACCTTATTATCAAGTTAATTTAAGAAAGAATTTAGTCTTTCCATCTCATTTATTTGGTCCACTTTAGTTTTACATTTATTTACAATTATACTGCCATGTAATTTGATTCACAACCCATGTTATCATTCAAAATTGTCCGCCACGTATACTATAAAATCCCAATTCAACCCAATAATTGAGCCTTGTTCTTTGTGTATAGTGTTCACACATAATTGGGGTGGTATTATTACTAGAAAGTTTTATTGGTAGATTTGTGATGTCCAATCAATTAATCAATGTTGTTAAGAGTCTCGAAAATGCTTTTGTTGACACAAGATGTGATTCTATGGCGTATGAGGGTCACATTACCAGTATATTAAACAGTATTATCCAATAATAATGAACTTTGGCAATTAATCATATGATTAGACATAGTATTAACTTGTGCGCCTCAAATTAGTAGGCTGTTAACATCCTATGAAGTTTCCTTTCACGACACGACTTCCTTAATAAAGTAAGAAGCGTGTCACGCTATTATGGGCTCGTTGGTGTAATTAAAGAAACGTTTTAGGACTTTTTAAAACATTCGTGTCAGGTTAAGATACTATACAAATTGTATTTTCATATGTCAAGTGGATCTATACAAATATACTACGTGTTAGCTTGAACTAGATAATTAACGATTTTATTATTAGATGAGTTTTTATTAACTCATTAACGTATGGTTGCTAATATTGCCGAGATTAAGTTAGATATGGACGAAAGTTCCTTTTTTTTTTTTGGTATAAGAAATAATTGAAAATTTTAACTACATATTTTCGAAGTATTGATCTCTCGACATATATCTGATGGGATCCGCTAAACGTATAGAGGGAGATACTTTCAATTTTGTAAGTCATTATGTTGCAGTTTATTCCTTCACTAATTTTTTTTTACTTGTGAAAATTCACACACCAATATTCTCCAAGTTTTAAGCAACCGGGCCAAGAATAATTGGGTCCAGATTAAACTAAAAGGGGAAAAAATGGAGGAAAAGGTAACAATGAGTGGAAAAGTAAAAGTGATAACTCAAGTGTTAAAAAACACCTTTAACAAGAGAAAATTATGAGTTTGAGTCTATGTTAACGCCCCTCCCCAAAGTTTTCAAAAAACTAATAATAATAAGATTAATAAGTGGAAAACGTTGCAACTTTTATTAGGTTGCCAAACAAAATTTGACTTTGGACGAGAATACAAATTACAAGCCAGCAATATTAAGTCGAAAATGTAATAGCTTTTTAACAACAAAGCGTGAATGAAGCTACATCATTTTTTTTTTAATTATTGACGCAACAACTAATGTGACACTTTCCCGTTCACGAATCATTTCTATTTAAAAATAGAATCTAATCAAAGCAATGACATCTACATATTTTATATGACCCACATGTACTGCATAAATCTCTACCGTTCATTTCCATAAAAACCATTTATACTTTTAAAGATAATCATGTTAAATTCATATATTGTATGAATCATTGTGTTAACTATTACGTGTATGTAACATGACATGGTTGTTAGTTAAATGAGTTGAATTATACCGCGTTTCTGATTGTCTATCTATTTGGACAGCTTGACGAATACACACGCTCTAGGTAGGTAGTCCATATATGGAAAGACATCCCTCTTGTGTTATGTGGACTTTCATATGGTGTTGATATGATGATATCTTCAAGGGATGAAGGTAGAAATAGCAATCAAGCAGGTCTTTGATAGGGCATATGCCGCTCTAGGCCGTCCATATGCAACACACCCACACACACACACACACACATATATATATATATATTAGAAAGGGAACATTGACTCGGAATCTTTTTCTCGCTCAACTAAGATTTCAGATTATGTTCTCTTTTCATTTTTGTTCCTTTTTTTTTCCATTTATTGGAAATATCAGATTTAGACACTTGTAGTATACATGGATATATATGGATTTGGACTATTTTATATATATATATATATATTTTAGCTTTTTTTTTCCTCCCAAAATCCAAATAGTAAGGGTTCAAAATGACATAACTTGTAGCCAAGACTCACACAATTTTTCTATAAAACCAAAAGGTGGTGATGAGGCGTGTACAACCCAGCAAAACTAAACCATGTAGATATCATAAATTCCCACCAAAATTTCAGACGGACCCCATTTGAAAGATCAAACCCAAAAAGTCTGACCCTTTTTTTTCTTTGTCTGAAAACGTCAAAACCCAGACCCACCCTCTCTCTTCAAAAAAGCAGCCTCTCCCCCCTTCGATTTGAAAAATCGCTGACGACTCTGAGGCCGCCGGCGACGAAGCCACTAAAAACCTACCCCACCGACCCATCGCCCCTCTTCCTTGTCCGAACAAACCAACCACACCACCACTCCATGGCATAGCCGAACCCTCCATTCTCTTCTTATCTAGGACTTTGTTTTTTGTTAGAACCCTTTAGATTGGAGATGGTCCAAGCCATTCATGGAAGGGTGCCAAGGACTTATATATCTAAAAAACTTAGCCTCAGGCAAAGTGGACACCAGGTGGTTGTTGATATACAATGGAAAGTGACATGTAAATATATTGAAGAATAGCTGGTGGCAAATTTTGCTGAACTTGCTACTAAAAATTTTCTATATTCTGGCAACATATTATGTCCAGACTCTTGAGTTGTATTTTTTGCACTTTACCTCAAATGAATCTCATGCATCTTGCATAATGCTTTCTGTGCCATGCCAGTATTGCATACAGTTCCTGATATATTGGAATTATTATTCTAATTTTTGATCGGTTTACATGTATATTAATCGTTAATTCCCATGAGCAGACGAGCCCTTTTGTTTCACGCTCTTACATAAGTGATTATAACATACACGTGGGTGTTAGTTTGTAGAGTAATGGCAGCTCCCAAAAACAAGATGAAAACCAAATCGAAAATCCTCCTAGCAAGAAGCAAAAGAAAGCACTTTTAGTTGAAGAACCAGAAAAAAAAAGAAGAATGGTTGAAGAAGTAGGACATGAAGAATCTGATGAAGAAGACCAGAAACTTAATTTGGCCTTGGACATGTCATATGATGGGGATGCTTTTTTTGCTGATGATATTCTAATGTGGGTACCCTATTTAATTTCCCTTGCAATTTAACTTTGAGGTTTTACTCTTTTCCCCAACTTAACCAGATCGGAAGAGCACACGCTGATTTATTTAGAGGTGGGCTCAGATATAGATTTAGATTCTGATGCATCTGAAATTGAGACAAAAACATGAGCACTTGATGAGGGAAATCCAAGGGTAGAAGAAGAAAGGCAAAGAAGAGGGGCCGGTTTTTGGTGGCTTCGTCGCCGGCGACTTCACAGTCGCCAATGATTTTTCAGATCGTAGGTTGGGGGCTACTTTTTCGAAGAGAGTGAGAGAGAGATGGTGGGGCAAAAAATGACATCTCTTGTATAGTCTCTTCCATCACGTCCTATCTCATCCAGTCATGTTAAAGTGAAGTGAAAAGACATTCTCCAAGGCATATTTTTCCTACTACAATATCTGTCAACAAGACAAAATCATATCAACCACACATTCTCTATAAACAATAATTTTCATATTCCCCTATAATCTCTCTTTATTTTTTCGCCATACATTTCAAATAACAGTTATTTTTCGAGTAATTTGTGCAAGTGGAACATATCGTTTAGTTTCATTGCGGAAATGGACCATATAGTTTCTAACTTGGCAATTTCAACATTAACGTATTAATGTTCATTGCATAAAAGACCTTACTGCCCAAAATTGTCAATTTATATTGTTAAAATTACATTTTTACCCTTATGTTTTTTTCTAAAATATAATTTTTTTAAAAGTATTTTACATTTAATTTCAAGTAAAGTATAAAGACAAGAATTTATATTTTTATCTCCCCAATTCAACTGCCACCATAATATTACCCTGCACCACCATAAAAACAAATCGAACATTTTCGATTTTCCAGTTAATTAAAATGTTTTTTAGAATCTCAAGTCGAAACTCTGACTTTTTCACCGCTAGCGGCATGTGATGACCAATATGATACATCAATTAACAATAAGAAGTTTCCTACCCGTCATTGCTCATTGAAATCCTACAAGAAATATAAATATTTTTTTTATATTTTAATTGAGATTGAGGGTAAAAATGTCACTTCAATAATAAAGTTAACAAATTTGGATGTTAAGATCTTTTTTGCAATGAATAGTTATATGTTAAAGTTGAAAATGTCAAGTTAGAAATCATAAGGCCAATTTTCACACTGACATTAAATGGGAGGTCCATATGCGCAAATTAGCCATTACTTTTCACCCAAAGCCTAACTAATGTGGAATAGCAGAGTCCCTTTGATAGCCTATGGAACAGCCTATATTCTAAAAGAAAAGGCCCATAAAGATATTGGGCCTTCGAACCCGTAACCAATAAAAAGGATAGAACGGTCTTTCTCCACACCAGACTCAAAAACCCTAGCTCAATATATCCCCAAACCCCGAATGCATAAAAGCGTTTGTTAGCACGCTCTGCCTCCCCGTCCAATTCGCATCCCCCAAAATGCCGCCGAAGTTCGACCCCACCCAGGTAGTCGACGTCTTCGTCCGGGAGATCGGAAGAGCACACGTCGGTGCCGCCAGTTCTCTTGCGCCGAAAATCGGACCCCTAGGTCTTTCCCCCAAGAAAATCGGAGAAGATATTGCTAAGGAGACAGCCAAGGACTGGAAGGGCCTCCGTGTTACAGTCAAGCTCACAGTCCAGAACCGTCAGGCCAAGGTGACCGTGGTGCCGTCCGCCGCCGCACTTGTCATCAAGGCCTTGAAGGAGCCCGAGCGCGATCGTAAGAAGACCAAGAACATCAAGCACAATGGCAATATTTCCCTCGATGATGTAATCGAGATTGCTAAGGTCATGAGTCCTCGTTCCATGGCCAAGGACTTGGCCGGCACTGTTAAGGAGATTCTAGGTACGTGTGTCTCCGTTGGCTGTACGGTGGACGGCAAGGATCCCAAGGATCTTCAGCAGGAGATTACTGATGGCGATGTTGAGATTCCACAGGATTGAACGAGAGTTGAACGTTAATCCGAATCTATCTTCTAGGACTCGTTTTTGCTTTCTTGGTAATTTTCGTTTTGTTGTTGTTCGAAATGCCTGGAACTAATATGGATGATTATTTGAACTTTTACCTGGAGGAAGTGAGACTCGGTTTAATTTTGGATAATGTGGATTCCCTTATTGAATTACTTCCTCTGCTGCTATCACTTAAAGTTGTGAGTGTTCTCAAATGGATGTTTGACCATATACTGGTTGCATGTTAATGTCAAGTGAAACCCAAAAGCGTAATATTTATGATAGCGACGGAAATTCATTTGATAAATAGAATGTAATGACTTATGACAGCTCTCAAAGCTTAAATTTTTTATTGATCATGAGTATTTCTGGGGAATTGGAAGTTCATTTGAGAAATATGATATTTGGTTAGCTATCAAAGATTAGTTTTTTATTGATCATGAGTAGATGAGTACATGCTATGAATTTTTAATCCGAAGCTGATTTTTTTATATGAGTAAATGGATTGAATGTTATGAATGGCGGATTAACATTTCAACTCATTGGGTTTAGAAGGCATCTCTGAAGTGATTTGTTCGAGCCATTGTTAGAACGGTAACCCTCAATTCTAGTGGGTGTTTGGTTTTCATTACACATTTTCAAGATTTTTTGGAAAATTAGTGTAAGAGATTTCACTGGACCTATGAAATGTGTGGTGGAAATCTAGTGGTTAAAGTTAGTGATGAGTCACACGAGAAAGATGAAATGTATAAATTAGGCAGATTATACTGAGAATCAAACACCCCCACAGGAGGAGGTGAGGATATATCTCTTTATTGTGCACAAGTTGGTTATTGACTTTAACCATTCCTTGTTGAACGTCCCTTTCTATGCTAGTTGCTGCAATTGTTGATGGAGCTTCTGCGGGAGTGACTGACCTAGTTATTTATAATTTTGTATTGGGCAATATAATCTCACCATTCCAAAATGTTTGCTGCTAAGCATTTTCAATATATATTGGATACTAGTTGAAGTAAATCTGTTTAGCTCTTTTGAGTTTAAATTCCTTTCAAATGAATTTTTGTTAGTGCCGGGCTATTCTATTTCCCATGGGATTTCTTGTGAATGCAATTTATTTAGTTTTGGTGATACTTACCATTTAGTGGAAATTAATATATTGGTACTCCTGTTTTTGCTATGACGATTTGTTTACTTATTCTTACCTCAGCTTCTTCATCATATTATATTTTTTATACTTTTATCCTTTTTTCTTGTAAATTTCCAATTTTTCCTTTTCTATCAATGATGAGCGATCATATAAGTTGTGTTTTCAACTTTCAATTATTAGATTAGATGGTAGAATATAAGCTTTTGAATACTATGGAGCTTTTGGACTTACTGGTTCATCTTTTTCCTACTTTGAATCAGCAATGCAGGCTATTGTCGAGTGTCAGGTTTCTTGTCACATTAGAATGCACTGTTGCCTGAACTCATGGTCATTTGCGGTGTTGAATCAGTTTCTTTCGTGTTTGTTTTCTGCTTATTTGGTTGAGATATTTTATTTTTTTGAAATTATCATCTTGGTGTGTATTTTTTCTCATTATAGTAACTCAATTGTTGGAGCTTAATTTATATGCATGTGCACTTGGGTGTTTTGGGGCTTTTTTTTTTGGGGGCGGGGGGGTGGGGTTAGGGGGTTAAATTTGTTTGCAAGCTTTTGTTCAAGTGTAGGCCAATATGAGACCGTGTACTGAATGATCTTGTTATATTAGGGTTATTTTTTCCTTTTAGAGCTCTGAACAGATTTTAGCATGCTCTCTATATTTGACTCATGAGGCCACCCAGTCTGTTGTAGGGGCAAAAATTCTAAGAAACCAGGTGCCTGGTTCCTTATGGAGCTAGGTACCTAATGAAGTGTTTACACTTTACCTGCCAGGTAAAGTGGTTCCATGGATGGACTCGTTGTAGGGGTGTAAGCAGACTGCTTTAGCCAGTTTGTAGAATATTTTTAAACCAAATCGTTTACGGACAACCGGTTTTGTTTACCGAGGCTGGGTTTCATCCTACATGGCAGCCAACAAATTTCCTCAATTGCTTGGACTGGGCCCCACACTAAGAAATTAAAACCCACCTTTTTGCTCACCCGCCCACCCCCAATTCGGCAGGACGTTCCGACCCCTCACCGTCTCTCTCTCCCTCCCTCCATTTGCACCGATTTTACATCTCCCTTCAAAAGCCGGCTGTGGAGCTTGGAAAATTGCCGGAATTTCTTCGCGCCTCCAATTTCTGTCAAACCCAAACCGCAGATTGGAAATTAAAAAGTTGGTTGCTCGACCAAATGAAAATCAAAGCACAGGCAGAAGGGGAGAGCTCCCTCTTCGTAGCATACCCTTCCCCATTGTTTCTCCTTCCAAACCTAAACACCATCCATATATACACATTATACACACAGTAGAGACTAGAAAGAGAGAGAGAATGGAAACCTGGCAGTGTATGAACGTACATTGTGTGGTTACTTTAAACTGGATACTGGGTTGAAATTTCTTGGTTGTTTAATTCAAGACCAACTTTTTGTTTTGAAATTTTCAAGGGATTGTCCCAGCTTTTTCTACAAATTATGTTATTTTTTTATCGGACCATTTAGGTTTATTTATTTATTATTTTTTTTTGGGAGTTTGTGAATGAAAATTTCTTGTGTTTGCTAGATTCTTGTTTGAGGGCCGTTGGTAGGAGTCTTGGTGAATCATGAATTATGAGGAGCTAAATTTTTTCCAGGAAAGGAAGCAAAAAAATGGCCCCTTTTTTTTTTTTTTTGGCCGGGGGGGGGGGGGGACGGGT
>CAVNYN010272815.1:0-16818 GCA_963692815.1 Nyctanthes arbor-tristis | reverse complement strand
CGTGTTCTCAGTTTTTTGGTGTGGGGCAGTCCAAGCAAAGGGGAATTGCGTTGGCTGCCAAATTGGATACCATGTGGGATCTTGGGCTTTTGAGAAAAACCTAGCTGGAAAATCATGTTTACAACGGTTTTAAAAAATTTTAAATATAGACCAGACCATTTTAACAGGTTTAAGAAAATCTGAAACCTAAACCAAACGGTTTAGTCAGGTTTAAAACTGCGATATCATTACAAAATTCTTTTGTAGTTCACATTTAGTCGTTAATAACATTAATTAATTAATTAATTAGTTAATTAATATAATAATGTGATTTCGCCCCAAATTATTTTTCTATTTTCACTTTAACAATATGTATCAATAATACAGAGATAGAAACCTAAATTTAATTATAAAACTAAAAATCATTAATCATTTATTTAAATTTAATTATAAAAATTATCCTGATCAAAATTAATCTCTAATAACTTTTTTGAAATTTCTAATCATGTTTAAAATTTTCTAAAAAAATTTCTTATTTTCTGGACGATTTGGCCGGTTCTTAGCAGATTTCAATTGTTGAAACATAAAACAAACTTTTTTTATCCGATCTGATTTGGGTCAAATCCATTTCATTGACGGGTCCAACATAACTCCAAACCTATTTTCGAAATGAGGTTTTCAGTTCGATTTTCTAATTTCACAATTTTTACTTAGAGCCCTAGTATGTTGTTAATAAGTGCTTTGTGAGGTGCTCCTATTAACAACAATATCCGACTGATGACTTTGATAGTGTTGAAATATCGATGGTGATTTGTGAAGTCCTTCTTCGTGAAACTTAGCATTATGCTTTAGTCGCTTACATAATTAGCACGAGATAGCATTAGCATAACACATGGCTTGACTCTTCTCTGGATCTCCAACATTGCTATAGGTTTGATCATTAGCATTGACAATGACTCAAATGGATATTTTTAATCTGTTTTCTAGGGACAGATTGATTCGAACGTGGATTTGACCTAGCATTTTAAGGGTAGAGCCTAATTCCCTCACTTTGTAACTGGTTGCCCGATTTAAGTGGAAGATCACTCATTTCATCTTGTTATTATGCCCGCAAATTTTTCTTGGTTCCGTTTTCCCCAATGCTAAATCGACCGCTATTTTTTGTAATCTGATTCGCCTATGTCCCAACTCATCAATCAATCTTTAAAGATTACAATTTCCCTTTGCAGGAGAAATCCATCTCTCTTTCTTTGCAAGAGCAGGAGGGAAGAGAGGAAAAAACTGCCAAAGAAAAGCAGCTAGCCCAAGCCCCGAGGCAGTTTTAGAATATACATATCTGCTTTTAATTTGTTCAAATCAATGGCAAAGTGTATTAGAAACTTGAATTCCACATGGACAGAAGTTGCCCCTGCGCAATTTATATCTCCGACGAAGCCATCTTTGATACCCCAGTTGGCGACAATTAAAGAAGACATAAATGAGGAGCCTTTTATATTTCCTCACAATCAGTCGATGACTTTCCGATTGAAGACAAACCATGTAGAGATGTATGAGAGAACCGGTGATGATTTGTAAGATCATTTTACGTACCTTCTCTATGTTTCAATTTGGTAGATATATTGGTCCACAATTGTAAATATTTTAGAGATTGAAAAGGTTGTGTGTGGGATGTTTCCTTTACCTCATTGATTGACTCTAGCATTCATTTTCTATAAATTATCTTTACTTATCAATTTTGAATTCATTTTCACTTCTCAACAAAAAAATGTTTAAAATCTCTTAAATGTTTTGTAAAAACAAAAATTCTAGGGATACATGAAAATGAGACATGAATAAGTGACATTGTATATGTGACATACTTGTATTGGATGATGAAAAAGTAGTCATGTGATCATCACTTAATGAATGTGTGTCGTGTGAGAATGTCACTTATTAATGTCACATTTCCATATCTTCCTAGAATTGCTCATAATATAATAAATAATATAAAATTAACCCGATCTATGCACTTAAACTTTTTCTGTCATTTTAAACTTTTAGATCAAGTGACCATAAACAGAAGTCCTACATTCAAATCTCCGCGCCACTTAATTAGATAAAATAGATGCACATGTTAGGCTTTAATGAGGAAAAATCCTGCTTAAGGGATGCACTGAAATATGATATTAGCTAGATCTATCAGCTTAAACTTTTATATGAGAAGTTTTGTAACAAATGCTTCGAGCTCTTAGAAACAAATTGTATATCTTTGTTGTCCTAAATACACTAGTAAAAATTCGCCATGTCACCAAACTTTAATAGCTTAACTTAACCTATTTTAATTTATCCTCCAAAGGCATCCTAAACTAAACTCTTCACTTTGACTGTCAATGGCAGCCACCACCACAAGCCACCAACATCGTTCAACATCTTTGCAAACACTGCCAATTTGTGCTGCCGGCACCGGCATCACCATCTTCATTGACATCACCATTGTCAAACCACCATGATAAAACAAATCGTATAACAGAAAATAGTACAAAATATGAAAAAATATTTTTTAGGGATTAAAGATCTGGATTTTGGAAACATATCTTTCTAGAACCATAAAAGAAAATTTTTTCCGATTCCCATTATTGCAAAAGCCAGAAGAGAGTGTTGGTTGTATCTGTCTTTTCTTTTCCTTTTTTTTTTTTTTTTTTGGTGATGATTGCAATCGCTCATATGTAAAATAGAGGTTCCAAAGGCCATTGTGGGGAGTAAATATCAAATTTGATCGATATTTGAATCAGATTCGATCTACCTCATCCCTAATCTGAATTCATTTTTTGTCGACGACTACGATCAGGTGTGGAGGTAACAATAATAATAGTGGGGATTTTAGTGATGGCTAATGGCGTTGAATCTAAATACCTAAGTGTCGGCAGCAGCCGTCGTCTCACTGTACTGGGGGCACCGGTGACACTTGTTATTGTCTTGCCGGTGACATTGACTCCGTGGGATGGGTTGTGGGAGGCATAATCGCCAGGTGTCGTGAAGGGAGTGTTTGGAGTGTTAAATTAACAATTGCTAGGTGTAAAAATATATGACATGTCAATTTATTATTGGAGGGGACAGCAAATGAGACATCCTTTTGGGATAGCTGATCTCTCCTCAAAGTTGAAAGGTAAGCTTTTGGAAGTATGACAACATGTTAAAATGAAGTTTCAAATAGATTCATGTTTAAAGAGTCTGAAGAGAAGCCAAATCGTTAAGAAAGAAAGAAATAATGAATGGATGAATAAATAAATAAATGGAAATATGAATAAAGGGAAAAATCAAGCTTGAAGCTTTTGTATATCGGCTTTCCAAAATGCGTTCCGTTTGTATTTCAATTTTCTATGAAAATTAATTTGATGAGTAATTATTTATGAAAGGTAATGTGATGAGTAGCTTAGTATATTCATGTACATAACTCATTTGTATAATGACAGTGCTAAATTCTTTTTAAACCGTTAAATGGGGCTCTAAAAATTCTTCAATTTTTTTTTTCCTGAATGTCACGGTTTTCTTGTTCTTTCTTTATTTCTTTTTCCATTTCTGAAACTTAATATTGAATTTTTCTTGTGATGAATAATTCTAACAATGTCAATCTAGCGCCACCGATAGCATTATTATATTATCAGTCGATGATGTAGACATAATTTTGTGGGTCCGATAACTAAAACTCACCAACAAGGGCATTTAAATTTTCTCTATTGGGCTACTCTACAAGTAGGAGCTAGTCGCTCGCATCATAAGGTACGGTAAATATTAATGGTGAGAACTAGATAATTTTCAATAATTCTATATATGCACATTGAAAATGTACACAAATTTGTATGGTCTTTATGATTTTCACTTATTTAAAAATGATGCAACATTTAGGAAAACAAGATCTTTCTAATTGCATTGTGTGGGTCAAATATTACGTTAATCTTCATATTCATAATTCTGAATTTCATATATAACATGAAATTATAACGCGGATTTTGTGTGATTTTTAGAGAGAAAGGTAGACACTACTACATTTAACACACAAGTTGATCCAACCCAAGGTTTTTTTTTAATGGTAAAAGTATGGATATGTTTAATTTAGGTTAGAGTCATCATAGCATTTCTATAATCCCAAAATTATACTAAGAAAGAATCACATAAATGATAAATCAGTCGTTGAAATAAAAATATCTTTTATCGCTACTCTTAAATATAACAATTATTTAAGTGATGATTACATATATACTAATTTGCAATTTAATAAACATGGTGCCAAACATATAATATCTATTTTCCAACTAATAGCGTCAATAGTTACGTGGTTTAATGAAACAAATGCGTGTATTTCCACACCCTTTGCGGGGAAAATTTTCCAACTAAGCTCACAATTCTTCCGCCACTTCATTTCAATTGGACAACCGACCAAGTAATGGAGTCCACAAAAATCCAACGTTTTTTTTCCAGCCTAGAAGGCCTTTTTCTGATTGACACGTGGCAATCCCACAGCCAAACGTTTTTATAATTGTCTTCATTTGTACATAATTGGGAAAAGGATTAATAAAAAGATAATTCTTTAATTAACGCTAATAATTGGGGAGTGGTTGATGGAGATGAGTTTAGTGAGGTGGCAAATTGTGAGTGGTTAAAGGAATCAAAGAATGTGGGACCATGGCCGGTGGTGGCAATTGGCTCATCATTGATGGTCGGTTTTTGTGATGTGTCACACTAACCCCACGATTTGACATGTCGTCTTTGGACGTCGCTCTCTTGACTAAGAGGTTGTTTGAAGCTCTTTCTTATTTTTTTATAATTTTATTTATTATGATTTGTGGCTTGTTTGATATCTTTTATTTTTTCATTTATAAACTCACCTATTTTTTATTTGACAACTATTCAACAATTACTACACATTTTAAATTTTAATTAAATCTCCACCACTCATTTTCACTTCTTATAAATTCTATTTATAAATTTTGTTTATAAAGAGAAACAAACGGACCCTTGATTGTTAATTTGACAATTACTTAATAATCATCACATATTTCAAACTTCAATTAAATCTCCACCACTCACTTCACTCATTATAAATTCCCTTTATAAATTGAAAAAATAAAAAACTTCAAACAAGCTCTAAGAATGACTTTTTACGTCTAATAAAATTAATTATAATTTTGTTAGATTACGTGTGGTGTGTTTGTGCCTTTTATGTGGCGCGTTCATATAAAAAAAATGACTTTTTGCCTTTACAAATATGAAAAATGGATTGTAAGTACATGTTTATAAAATTTTCAATAAAATTAGTTGATCTTATCATTTTATCCTCGTGTATTGTATGATTGAGAGAAAAATAAAATAGTGAATTTACTTTATTTTATTATTTTATAATAATTTTTTAAAATTTATAAATACTTACTTACAAATAGCATGATTGAATGAATATTTTAGATGAGACAACCACCACCCGACTTGTGCTCTTTCTCTGTCACGTTTTCTCATATTTGTTGATGTGGGCTGAGTGGAGAGAGCCGTCAAGACACCATCCTATCTTGTTGTCGTTCTTAATTATTATTATTATTATTGTTGTTGTTGTTTTTTAGAAGAATTATTATTATTATTTTGAACATTTTACTAATTAAAGCATATATTTTGTATTTTTGAAACTTTTACCATGAATGGGGAACTTTCACATTTATTTAATCCATCACTTAATGATACTTGGTAGGTCAGGAGTGTTCAAACATAAATGTCTGGTACTGCATTGGCTCCGTGATAGATGGGTATGTATGTGTGTGTATATATATATACGAGTAATTTAAACGTGTTTTGCAGGTTGTATGACAACATATAATATAATAGACAAAACTTAGAATAATAAAATAATTACGTTTGGATTCATATGATTGTTTAAATAAATTTCTTATAAAATACCAATTTAAAGGGATAACAATATGGTAGCATTGTATTTAATATTGTGGTTTTAATCTTGAAATTGAACTAAAATTAACCACAATAAAAACTAAAGATTAATATTGGAATTGAATTTAAACAATACACTAATTGAAATTAAGGAAATAATGTGGGATTAGAAGTAAAAATAAAATTTGAAATTAAAAAAAAATTCAAAAGGGAGTTCCAATTTACCAAATAATAGTTGAAATTAAAATCAATTACAATAAATATTACACTAAATATTAAAACAATATTATAAATACAAATTATTTCAAGGAAAGTTTCACAATACATTAGTTTCTTTATAATAATTGATTAATAATAGTGTAATATTTTAGTTTCACAATATTTTAATTTCTTGACAATATTTTCTAATATATTGTGATTAATCAATATAGTGCAATAAATAAGGTGTAATAATAAAAAAGAAATGGCAAATTGGGAATGAAAAGAAAATGATAGGGGTAAAGGTGGAATCCAAATGTTTTACAAGGATTCCACCTTTTACATATTAGTGGGCAAAATATATTGATGCCACTGTTTTTTATAAATACACCACATTTTAATTATATAAATAGTCACTGAACATTATTTACTTTTACATTTATATCCTTACCATTTTTGTTATATTATTCTTTTACGATCTTCTACATATTAGTACTTCTTATTTTAAAGAACGAGTTTTATCCAAAATTTTCTATCTTCATTCTTCCAAATTATCATTAAAACTAAATAATTGTACTTAACTATTTCTTATAATTTACTGATTAATATATTTGAGAAACTTTCTTATCTAATTCTGTGCACATATAGCTTTATCAAATACCAAATATGCTAGTTAATGAAATTTTGAGAATAAAAATTGTGACAAAAAAAATTTAGAAAATATATGCAATGATTAGTAAAAGTTAAGGTTATGCAATGCAATTAAAATGTGGTGTAATTATAAAAAAAAAGTGTGATGTCAATATAACTACCCACATTAGTGATATATATATATATGTATGGATAATATTAGCACATCACCACTCCACCCTCAATCATATCAGTAACTAGTATTACATCACATCATATGTCTAGTAGTTTGATAATGGCACCAGATATATCTAATATTTTGACATTTTCAGTTGCCTCTGTAGCACTAGCATGTATCTAACAAATTTCAACCAAACGGGTTCCATTAAATTTACGACCCATAAAGTTGAAATGAATCAATTATGTCTGCTGAAGACTAAAATGGTGAAGCATTAGCATTACTACATATTTTCATTTTCAAAGCATAACTGGCATATAGATTTGTGGTCGTTCTTGACTTTGGATAGAGAAAAAAAAAAAAAGAGAGTACATAATAATGAGAAAACTTCAAAGTACGAACAATTGTGATTATAATTAAACCTGTCAAATTTTGCATAATCAAGACGCTTTTCTTTTTATAAACCATTTAAAAATCAAGACTGATACACAATTTCAACTAAAATTTTATCATTGTGATTATTTTCAAACAGTTGAGAGCGACTATATTCGTTTAGAATACAAAAACAAACACGAAGCTTTCTCATTTATGAAAGGGACAACTCAATTCACAGAATCCATTAGAACACGACTGCGAAAGAATACGGATAATAGTGGGCGGAGGTGCGGTGAGGTGACCCAAATTAGTGAAATGGGGCGGCGAAACTCACTTAATTAATTCTTCCATCAATTCTTCACATCCATATATAAATACCCCTTCACTTCCACCACCTCTCCATCACCAAAAAAACCAGTTGTTTCTTACAACATCCAAGAATTCTCTCACTCCCAGCACATCTTTTTCTTTAATTCAGTGTCAAGAAGTGGAAATGGGCAAGGACATTGAGGTTGGCTCCACCGAATACGCAGCTAAGGACTACCAGGATCCACCACCGGCGCCATTGATTGATCCGGAAGAGCTCGGCAAGTGGTCGTTTTACCGAGCCATCATTGCCGAATTCGTTGCCACTCTCTTGTTTCTGTACATTACTGTTCTGACTGTGATCGGGTACAAGAGCCAGAGCGCCACAGATGAATGCGGCGGCGTCGGCATTCTTGGCATTGCTTGGGCTTTTGGCGGCATGATCTTCATCCTTGTTTACTGCACCGCTGGCATTTCTGGTGAGTACTATGTTACATCTTACATCAATGTTCTAAAAATCCCCTCTAAATATGTAGTTTGACCTTACTGCCTAATCCTCGAATAACATTCATGATAGTTTCTTGCATAAATTCTAAGGTGACATGAAACTAGGACATGAATTAGTAATATTATAGACGTAACACAATTATGTAGGACGATGTCTTCTTTTCATGTCTCCCTAAAATTAATCTGATTTCTTGTATAATCAAGTTCGAATTGTTCTTTGGGTGCAGGAGGGCACATCAACCCTGCCGTCACATTTGGCCTATTATTGGCCCGCAAGGTGTCATTGGTTCGGGCTATCTTGTACATAGTGGCACAATGTTTGGGCGCCATCTGCGGCTGCGGGTTGGTGAAGGCATTCCAGAAGTCAGACTATGTACGATATGGCGGTGGAGCCAATAGTGTGGCGACTGGCTACAGCAACGGCACCGGATTGGCGGCCGAAATCATTGGCACATTTGTTCTTGTTTACACCGTCTTCTCTGCCACTGACCCCAAGAGAAGTGCTAGAGATTCCCATGTCCCTGTAAGTACATTTTAGGCCTCCTAAGACCGCCGGGACTCAACCAGGTCAAAAGGGCTGACCGAGTCGAGCCCTGGTTACAAAATTAATTAATTCGTACCGTTTTCACTCCTAGAAAGTTGGACTCTTATTGATTTATGATTATTTAAATATCAATGGACAGGTTTTGGCACCCCTTCCCATTGGCTTTGCCGTGTTCATGGTTCATCTAGCTACAATCCCAGTCACGGGCACCGGCATCAACCCTGCCCGAAGCTTCGGAGCCGCTGTTATTTATGGCAAAGACGAGGCCTGGGATGATCAAGTAAGTATCGGAGCTTGCTGAACCTAACTTAAATTTTGCTAAGAAATTGGTCGAGTATTCATTTTTTATGTTTTTCTATATTCTTTGGTTTCGTTCTCACCAACATTAATTTATAAATTTGCAGTGGATTTTCTGGGTCGGGCCATTCATCGGGGCCGCTATTTCTGCACTGTACCACCAATATATTCTCAGGGCAGGAGCAGTTAAAGCTCTGGGATCATTCAGGAGCTCTACTTATTGACATGATCAGTTCTGGAAATTCAAGAAGCATTATTATCAAAGGGAATTTGATTCCATGGAGAAATTGTAAATAAAGTATGAAAAGAGGTCTCGGGCCCTTGTTTTAAAAACTGGGCCCAAATCCTTTTCGCCCCTTCCTTTTTTTCGGTTTTTTTTTTCCCTTTTTTCTTTTCTTTGTTTTTGTGTGTTGGCCTCTGTTTTTCTGTTTGTCAATGGTGTTCGACATCGCATTCCCAGCATCAAATAATAAACTAGTTTTCTATTTTATTGTTATCTTAGTGTCGGAAAATTTCACGAGAGCTAGAAACAATAATTCACAAAAGCACATGTGAAGTATGTGAGAAATGTAAGAAAACTCGACATCAAGCATGATTTAAATCACAATTCGGAGTGTGAGTGTGTATGGTTTTTTAGTGAGAGAATATCTGTATGTGAAAGTGAGTTTAATTATGCGAGTGCAGGGACTACATAATTCACCTAGTAAACCGCAAACTCTTACTAATATCTGCAACCATAGTAAAATCCCGAATTCATATGGGCAATTTAGGAACTATGTTTGCCCACGAATATCCCGAAAACTTATCGTGCGATGCGACTCTTTGTCTAGTTCGCCAATAACGAAACAACATTGGTTCCATGGTTTAAATGACCTTGTTTATTTTTTGCAAAAAAAAAAAAAAACCTAGTTTCTACCTCTTTTTTATCTACTTTGTTCCGATCATTATCCACCTTCCTTTATTTATTATATTTTACGCATAGAAACCTTTATCTTCGTACCCTTATTCCATATTACCATCAGAGCACATATAAGCCGATAACTTACAAGTCATAGCACAACAAATTGATTGTAAATGTGTAAATCAATTTGGGATGGATTGCCATAACTACTACAAAAGTTAATGAAACAAGCCTTAAAGATGAACAAGGTTATCGTCATAGAATATAAAAGTTCTCTACTTTTGCCATTAATCTTATAGAATGATATCCTATATAGGATAGTTACTCGTCACGTTGCCCTCCCCATATCAACACGTAGAGTTCCTACTTGTAATTATGAGAGTTCCCCCCGTTTTTTTTTTGAAAAGATTATATTAGGAGTATTGTTATTTATTAGTAGTATCTCTATTTTTGACAATATTTATCATTTCTATTAGAAATAAATAGATAATAATCTCTATTAAAAAATAAGTGTTGAATTGCGCCTCACCAATGAGGTGGAAACAACTAGATGATCTACAATAACGAAAATTGCTACTTCAGGTGTTGTAGGTGTTGTTGGTTTGCTGTGTTTTTTAGTAGAGAACAAGATCATCACTATCAACACGATATTGGACAGTCACATCATCTCTAATTATTTCAATACATTATTGGACATCACATCAACCCCCCACCATATCAACATGTTATTGGATAGTCGTGCCATCCCACACCTAAGGTCATTCTTTAGTAGGAACCAAGATCAAAATTCAAATTTTAGACAATTTCAAAAGTATGTGAACATATTAGACATATTCACAAACTATGGGAGGTTGCCATGCAATTAATCAAATACCTGTAGCCTTGTAGGCCTCTATAGTCGTATCCTGTTTCTTCCCGCCAAAATATTGGGTCAGCAGCCGCCTTGGCATATTCACAACTCCCATCTCGTGATTTTGGAAATTTTACCTGCACAAAATCGAAATGACTCCGGCTGTCGATCCCGTGGTTTCTCCGGCTACAACCACCGCAGAAAACCACCTCCAGGTAACTATGCAATCACAAGATGTATCATATCAATTAACGGTAAGTTCATGAAACCCTTTTCGGGATTGAATTGAATTCTAACGATTCATTCATATGCCACAGCCTTTCTTTATTCTTCACAAAGCAGCCTTGCCCCGTAAGCCTACTGGAAAAACCCGAAGAAGAATCGACTTGTCGCCCAAAATTGGGGATGGCAAAGAGCAAGATACTGTACAATTACTCGATCGCAACTTTCAGTATGAGAGTTTTAACTTTCTTTGGTCCAAAATCGAGTGCAATATCCGGGTAATTTTTATTTATTTATTTTTCATTATTCTCGCGGTTGTTCTCGATCAAATTCGTAATATCTGCTTACTGCTGAATTAACATTGACGAAAGAACATTAGTGTTTCAGGACGTTCTGAGAAATATTAATGCTCATGTATTTGAAGAAATAGATAAGTGGGTTCACGAGTCTTTTGATGCAATTCGTGCGTGTGGAATCCTCAATTCGGCCAGTGCTACTCGTCCATATCCAATTTTACAGAGAGCTTCAACCGCCGCTACTGCTGCATCTAGACAACTATTTACCGCCATACTTCTCACAAGTAAGACCCTTTTCCACTACATTTATTCTTCCAATCAACCCACTGCTATGTGCTTATGGCCTTCACAAATATGCACGTGAATCCTCTTCTGATGCAGCCTGTTATTATACTTCGGCTGTTTAATAGGGACAATTGTGTTTGCTTGAACTAACGTTTTTATTTGGTGTATTTGCAGAAAATCTGGAGTTCGTTGATGATGTACTTACTTTTGCGGACCTTGGTGAACATTTGAGGTCAGGAGGATGTCATGTAGCTCAACTTACATCTTTGGACTTCGCTGCCAAAAATGGAGTAGGAGGCTGTCTTAAAACTCTGTTGAGACAGTTTCTCACCACTGGCATTGATGTAAGCATAATTGCCATCATGGCTTTATGACACTTCAACCGAGCAGCAAGTTGTTCAACGTAATTGAGTTAATAATACTGATTGCTTTTATTGATATATTCCTTTTTAATAGGCCCCTGAAATTTCTATCCTAGCATCATGGTATGCAGAGCATGGGAATTATGAGAACCCACTGGTTTTGATAATTGATGATGTGCAACGATGTTATGGGTCTGTCTTGTCTGATTTTATTATTATGTTGAGGTATGATGTGCAACGATGTTATGGGTCTGTCTCCTTGTTAGAGTATCTTGATTAATCTGTTGTTCATAACAAATTTTCACTTGTATCTTTCTTTCCCTTTCTTAATATTTCAAACATTTTCTTGCATTTCGAGATCCTCTCCCTCTAGAAGCTTATCAGCTTGCTATCGACAGGGAATGGGTCATTAAGATTCCAATTATCTTAATAGTGGGAGTTGCTACTCTTGATGCTGTGGGAAATACTCTATCTTCAAATGCGCTTCAGTGTCTTTCACCTTGTGAGTTCACTTTGGGAACTCCAGCTGAGAGGATGGATGCAATCATTGAGGCGGTCATTCTAAAACATTATCACGGCTTCAACATTGGGAACCAGGTGACAACTTTCTTGAAAAATTTCTTTGTCAGACATGATGGGACCCTGACCTCATTCATTAGAGCCCTGAAGGTTAGTATATGAGCATTCACCAATTCTACCACGTCTGGTCCCATTATATGTCAATGCCTTTCATGTAATTATCAAATCCTTCCTACTAAATAACTGTTTGTTGCAACAAGTCCTTTTCAGATTGCTATGGTTCAACACCTTTTAATTGAGCCTGCAAGGTCAGCACTGGTAAGGATACTAGACAAAGAAGACACCAAGGTGAGGTTTGCTCCAGGTTTTTTCTTTTTCTTTTCTTTTTTAAATCTTGGAGAGTTTTTATTTTTGAGGATAACAGGTCAGACCTTCATTTTTGTTAGATGGTTATTGATCTTCTAATTGAAAAACTGCAGGGCTTTGCTGGTGAGACTGTCTTAATCAGAGAAACTATGGTCAATAGTTGTCTAGATCTTCCTTCTTACCAGAGGTTTTGAAGAACTGAATTGTGACTTTGATCCTTTTAGTTGTGACTAAATATACTGTTTAGGTGAATTAATTTCTTGAATTGGATTTTAAAACTTCAACTAGGTTGAGTCGGTCGAGCAGAAATGATGACATCTTGGACTGTGCTTTGTCAGACCTAAAGAGATTCCACAAGCTATGGAGCTCTATGGTTATGGTAAGATCTGAATCTATTTTCTTTTAGTAAAATGTTAATTATAACCTGGCATCTAGATTTCTAAAAGACTGTAGCATAATATTGGGTCTGAATGCCCAATAGCAGACCTCCATTTCTTGATTACCAATATTTTATTTTTCTTTTTACATCTGCGACACATTTGGTAAACATATGCTCAACAGCAATACTAGTTCGCCAAGGAAACAATGTATGTATCCTCTAAGCTGTTCTTGAAACAAAGTATGTATCGTCTAAGCTGTTCTTTCTGATTGGTTACAAAATTTTTTTAATAAACTCACTGAAACTTTGATTTTATTTGATACAATGCCTGGTGAATGTTGATGGTGAGTTTTTACTCTAACCTCAGACATCCTTCAAAGAGATCATGATTTTTCTCATGTTCAATTATATAGACAAAACAAATATGCCTAAAAATACAGTATAAAGTTAGTTTGAGTAATTCGATGGATAAATGTTGTTTCAGTGTCTGTACGAAGCTGGGAAGTATAAGAAAATTACCCTGTTAGACCTGTGCTGCGAGATGGTTGAACCCAAGCTTCTCAACTCCAGGACTTCTCCAAATTCTGAATTGGAAAGGGATGTTAGCAGTTTGTCATATGATGGGGTCCTGCAAATGAGAGGTTTTGTCCATCAAATAATTCAGATAGTGAGGTGAGCATTCTGCGCCTTTTGTTATAAAGATCTCTACGTCTGCTTAACTTTCCTTGAGCATTCATAATACTGGAAACCCCCCAAAATTATGGAAGACCACTAGGATTGCCGTACAGAAATTGTTCATTGGCCAATTACCTTTTAGGTGGAGCAATGTTCATTATGACAAATATAAGGTTGTCCAGCATTTGCTTGTTTGTCTATTGTGGACACTGAAAAGGCATCTTATTTTCTTTTCTTTTACAAACATGCATTGAAATTTGATTGAGCTTCAGAATTTCCAATTAACCTTCATTAATTAACTTCTCTATGTAAGATTATACATAAAATAACTATGGAACACTGAGTTTCCAAATTCCCTCAGGGATTTGCCAGCTGCGGAACTATGCAAGTTGCTTAAGAGTTGGGAAATGCTTACAAAGGGCATCACTGAGGTACCATTGTTGTCTCTTTGTTCATTTTTATCAGAGGTTGAATACATTTTTCCCATTGTTGTGGCATTGTATGAAAAAATGCATGCCCGTCATTTGAACTCTTGAGAGCTTTACCGAAGTAAACAATATATATATAGCATTTTTGAACTTTTTATTTGACCCTTTTTTTGTAGCTAGAGTACTGATATGTGAAACATAGAAAATTGATTAAATCTCTCAGCCCCTAAAGAATTCATGTGTCTAACTACTGATATTTTGGCTCAGCGGTTTGATCAAAACATGTCTAACTTGGAATACGGCTGAGTGATTAGATTAACATATAATGTTAATGGCTTTAACTGTTCGACGGGATTCAATTGAGTTTCTTTGGATGATGTTATGACTTCGAGACTGAATGTTCATGGAATCTTCTTGTGTATATCAAAATGATCTTACAGACGTGTGCTCTTCCGCAACAACTTGTGCTCACCTTATAGCCATTATACTGATGTTCTATTCAACTGGGGCTTGAACTTCCCTGATTTCTACAATTCATAGTTATGACAAGTCCTCGCATTGGAAAGCCTGGGAAGAAATCCTTGAATGGCAGCCTAAAACGGACAATATCTTGATGAATTGAAAAAGTGGCTCAATTGGTACTAGCATTCAACTTAAGATCGGCATAAGCTATGCACAATTTTAGTAGATGTGTAGTTCACAAGTTGAGAACGATTATGTGGTAATGAAAAATAAATAAATAAACCTTTATGGAAAATCAATAAAAAGGGAAAAGTATTTGGTCTTGTAATACCATTTACCTGTAAGTGAATTTATATTGATGAGAGATTTATGGTTGGTGAGGCAGATTGGCTTCACCTTTCACTTTTGTCGCCTCCCTGTAAATTTTGCACATATCTTATTTCTGGGAATTGTTGATTCTTAACAAATATGCATTACTCTTTTTTGCTATTGATATTCTTACAGTGTGACTTTTGATATTGTTTCAGTTTCTATTCCCATTGACATGATTGCATGAAGATTGATGATCAATTATATAGCCATTTTTCCCTTGACCTGTTTGTATACTTGGTTAATTTTATTTTTATTGAACAATATGTCCAGATCCATGGAAAAGTAAAGGAGCTGCAGTCTCTGACGGCATTTGATGAGAGTCGTCCAAGACGGGACTTAACAGAGATATCCAAGTATTTCTCTTTTCTGGCTATCTATTAAGCAATCATTTCTAATATATATATTATATATATATATATATATATCTTTTTCCATGGTCCATGTTAAGCTTATATCCTCAGTCGATAGCATAATTTTGGGCCTCTGCTATTGATCCCAGTTAGTTTTAAACTGGATGCAATAAAAAGCTTTGAGCTAACGTTGGAGGCTCTTTTCAAGTGTCCATGAGGTCGGGCTCTTAGTCTTGCATAAAGTGTTCACGCCTCTAAACATGGCCCAGTTTGCTGTCTCATTAACCTGTGCTGATCATTGCCGCCTGGGTGACAGAGGGAGGTTGTTGTCTAACTTGACTGGTTAAATGTTGAGGTTCTACCTAATATATCAGCCTTGTTTCAACAGATCGGAAGAGCGTCGTGTGGGAAAGAGTGTAGGCAATTTAAAAATCCTTAGGCTAGTTTTAGTGTGAAAAGTTCATTCTTTTGTTGCTTTAGTTTAATCTCTTGATGGAAATTTGTCTTTATTGTTCATCATGCTGCTTGAGTTGTAACTTAGACGGCAAACTCATGTCTCCTTAATTTAACTAAAGGTTTTCCTCTTGTTGCTTGAATTCTTATTTAGAATAATCTTGCAACCATAATATATTTGTTGTACAAAGATATGTTTAACCGACAATGCTACTGTCACAGGAGGCACATAACCAAAAGCAATGTAAATGTGAAAAAGGACGGAAACAAAATAAATGAGAAAGTTGCTACATTTATAGATTGCACCATCAGGTAGGTGCACCATTTTTTCTGCCAGCAGTTTTCTGAACATTTGTTTTATCTCTTCCTTGAAGTGAAACATTTGTATATAAAGCTTATTCTATTCCGAGTTTACAGAAATTTGATAACAAAATTTTATGGCATGAATTTATTGGTATTCTAACAGTAACATAATAGCACAAAAGTGTCAATTTCTGATGCATGCATCTCTAATGACTTGGATTTCGTTTGAGACAAGTTTAACTGTTTAAGAGACCCATGTAGCATTGGCTTTCTCCGCAAAGTTACTTGGGGGCTTGGGGAATTTTTCTTGGTTTATAGATTGTAGGATAGGATATGCTAGATTCTTTTGGGTGCGAAATACTAGATAAAGATGCTGTAAGGGGAATTATTGCAAGTTTTACCGAAAATAATGAGTTTTTGTCACATCATTTTGAGGCTGGAAGTTGAGTTCTACTGAGGCTTGTTATATGGTATATTTTGGCTGAGATCAGAGGAAACTTTGGTTCAGGTCCACAGTCCTTTACTATTTCACTGGTCACCGGGGAATCCAGAATTGGATTTGGAATTATAAGCGTAATGATATAGATTGATGATAAAAACTGATAATTAAGAACCGAAAAGTTAGTATGATGTGCATAACATGCTGAGTGATATATTTCATAATATATGCA
>CAVNYN010272814.1:0-24167 GCA_963692815.1 Nyctanthes arbor-tristis | reverse complement strand
TCTGACAAGTTGCATTTTCTTTGGATCCCAAAACTTGTTTCCAAACTATTCATCCCCATAGCAAAGAAAAATACAAGGAGTAGCTCTGTCATCAAGCTTCGATCTTTGCTCCTTAGGTACGTGTATAAAGGCTTTACACCTAAACACCTTCAGATGAGAGTATGAAACATCTTTGCCTGTCTAAACTATTTCTGGAATATCAGAATCCAAGGAAACTAAGAGAGATCTATTAATCAAATAGCAGGCAATCCGAACTGCTTCATCCCAAAATGTCTTAGGAAGCTTGGCTGTCTTCAACATGCATCTGACTCTGTCAAGAATGGTACGATTCATTCTTTCTGCCATACCATTATGCTGAGGAGTCTCTGCTTCTGTAAACTCATGTCGAATCCCAAAATTTGAGCAATACTCTTTTCTTTGAAACGTGCCAGAAAAGGAAACTCTAGTTTGCATACCAAGTCAACAATGATCACATCGGTCTAGGGACGTACCATTGGCTAAAGAGATAACTGTCTTCTTAGCTAGAATCTGTAAACCTTTTTCACTCATGTGACCAGGCCTCTTATGCCATAGATCAGGAGAAAGATCTTCAACTGCATTTACCCCAGTTTTATAAGCCTTTGCATAAGTCTTATAAGCCTTATCATAGTTCCCTTTGATAACCTCCACTTTTGATCACAAAAGGTACTGAAATACCACATTTAGTCGAGCGTATTTATTGCAAGCCAATTAAACCGCATGTCAGAAATATGCCTTACATCCTTCAAAATTAGGATGTACCCCATATTTGTCTCCAGGTGAATGTCACCGATCCCCATAATTTTGGAATGTGAAAAGTTAGCTATATTTGATAGGCCATAATCACCTGCTATATATATAGTAAACAACTCAATATTTCTGCAAACATAGTATGAGGCACCACTCTCAACATGCCACTCAGTAAAATGGTCTCCAACATGCAGGCATTGACCCACTCCGCAAAAGAGTACATCACTAGTCATCACACCTACAGTATTTTCATCCTCTTTCTTTTGATTATTACCCTCCTACTCTCTCAACCAAATTCTGCAATTTCTTTTATAATGACCCTTCTTGCCACAATGGTAATATGTATTCTTCTTATCTTTTAACTTTGACCTACCTCTAGACTTGTTGTAACGCCTCTGCCTTTTGTTTTTACTTCTACCTCTGTGATCATCGGAAATAAGCACCAATGTATTATCTAAACCCACATGCAAACCTGAAGATTTCCTCTTGATTTCCTCATTTTGCATACTATTCTTTATAGAATCCATAGATAACACACCATATGAAGTAGAGTTACTTATTGTCACAACAAAAGCCTCCCAACTATCTGGCAAAGAACTTAAAAGCAGTAATGCTTTCAATTCATCTTCAAGAGTCATTCCCATTGTCACCAGCTGATTCACAACATTCTGAAAATTATTTAAGTGCTCTGTCACACTCGTACCGTCCTTATATTTCATATTGACCAAGTCTCTTATCAGAAA
Source organism: Nyctanthes arbor-tristis (assembly GCA_963692815.1). Lineage (NCBI taxonomy): Eukaryota > Viridiplantae > Streptophyta > Magnoliopsida > Lamiales > Oleaceae > Nyctanthes > Nyctanthes arbor-tristis. The sequence continues at coordinate 22,656 of CAVNYN010272814.1, read as the reverse complement.
GGACTTTCTGGCTGCAGTTTTCTTCTCAAACATGGACTCCAATTTAGTCTACAATTTATTTGCATCTATCTCCTATGCCACATGATGAAAGACACTATTATTCACCCACTACCTTATCGTCCTAATAGTTTTCCTGTGCAGTTTCTGCCAATTCCTTTCTTTCATATCTTCCGGTTTAGAATCATCACCATCAATAGGATCATGAAAATCTTTACAATAAAAGATATCCTCCATCTTAGGTTTCCATGTCACCCAACTATGATTAGTAAGTCTAATCATAGCACTACCAATTAGGTCATCCATTTTAATCCACACAATTCAACCTGTCTCTGATACCACTGTTGGGAATTTAATCAATTTCCCTAAACCCGTGTGATTAAAATAGAGAATCGATATTGTCAAATAATAATATATGTGTGGAAACATAAATAACACCAGTAATTATTTTATGTCGTAAAACCCTCTAATCAGAAGGGAAAATCGACGGGGCAAACCGACAAGCCCATTGCCACCAAATAATAATGGGAATACAATATTTATCTTCTCAAGATTATTGCCCTAAATCAAGAGGTAATCACACACTACCACAATCAAGCAACACCGTCAAGAATAATATTCTTGGCACCACAAACAACTCATCTAACAATAGATGGAATCCAATAAACAATAACAAGAGATGAAAGAAAAATATCACCTAACCCGTTCCAAGAATTAACTTGGAGAAGACCACCGCTTGAAGAAGACGAACACCGAGTCAAACATCAAGAACTCATTCCAAGCGATAAACCTAAAAACAAGGCTGACTTTTTCTTTCTCAATTCTCCTCTCATTTGGCGTGTGTGTGAATGTGTTGTGTATTCTCTGTTTTTGTTTGTGATTATTTCTGTCGCCACATGCATCATTCTACCTTCCAAAGACATAAATTTATATTGCATAAAACCTAATCTAATTTGGGCCAACTTCATCATGGGCTGGACCATTATAAGCCCAATATTAATTACTAACCAAAGAAAAAAAAGGTTGTTTGACATAGAGAAATTTGGTATGGATGCTCTAGCAACAAAATGATCCTAAAATTGTGCTACTTGACGATGATTACAACATGCTAGAACTATTCTTCACAGCAATTGACTCACCTGATCTTCATCACCAACAATAGTTATGTGTTCGTATGATGCAAGATTTCGCAACAACCCAAATTGCATAGCACTTGTGTCTTGAAATTCATCTATCACTATCGCTTTCCATGATTCTTGGCACTCCTAGAACACTTAATACACTAAATAATTAATTGTACCCAATTCTGGGTAGATATTTTTTTTATCTACTTGCAAGAAAGGGGGAAAACGTAGAATACAGAAATAGTTAAATTAATTAACTAAATTGAGCCAATTTAACCCAACATGGAGATAATTTCATATTGGTAATCTTAACTCCAATTGTGAAAATATATAAACCGAAAAACTATCAACAAAAGCAGCCATATAAATATTCTTGTCAATATTACCGCTTATCAATGATCGATTATGACACTCATTAGTGAGGAACCTTGAAGGAACACAACAAAAATAAATAAATAAATAAATAAATAAATAAAGCATGTTCAACTGCATTAGGAAATATGTTTCAAAAATTCTAGAGAACATCATTAAAATGGATAACATTATTTGAAGATGAAACCTATGCCAGTTGAAGTAAGTGATAAATGCAGAAACATGGATGTCTATAATCACTTATTAATCAGATATAGCAATTGCTAGGACTGTCAAGTACGTGCCTATTTATATGGTAGTGTATTCATAAAAACACAAACTCTCAAGCTAAGGTCCTAAAGGAGGTGTAGATTTACAATAGTACAAGCAGAATTCTGAACAAAGTAACATACATAGAAATCAAAACAACAAAATAATGAACAACCGAAGAGTGAAAATTATTATGCTTAAAAGAATAGTAGTGGTAGAGTTAAGTATCGAAGCTTAAATCACAAATCACAAAGCAGTGATTCAATCCTATCTACATCAATGTTGAAAATTATAGCAAAAAATGGAAAAGAAAAAAAAAATTCAAAATTTTAACTGATAAACTAACCCCACAAAACTGATTTCATATGATGATATCTAGAATTATGAAACCCCCTAATATTGGAAATTCTCTTTAGCTTTTTCCACCACAAATCTCTATAGAAATTGGTTTTTACACCATAACACTACTTGGAATTGTGGTGCAAAATTAAATTTGGGGGTGTTCCCCGTATTAATAATTCTCTTACGATTTTTATTATTGTTTAAAGATATATATATATATATATATTATCAACTATCCATACACTGACCAAGACCCACCTGGTTTGTTGACATCCAAATGAGAGACTTTGTGTATGAGAAAATAAGCAAGAAAATGCACACAACTTCTACCAACTTCCTATTTTATTCAACCCCAAATTAATTTTTAAAAAAAGCCCAAAAATGAAATAGAAGTACTTATTTTGCGAATTTTTTTTTTTGAAACTGACGAAAACAAAGGCCCCAATAATGAACCCAAGACCCACACAGTCATTTGCAGTTACCTAAAAAAATCCAGCATCCAAATCACAAGCATCCAAAAAGTACAAATGAGGAAGCTCTTTTCCATTAAGTCCAAGATTTGCAGTTTCGTGAGCTTTTGTTTTCATCAAAATAGTTTGTGAGAGTTATCAGGTTGCAGCTTCAGAAAAGATGTCAGACACTATATCTATTGTAGATTTCACAAACAGGGAGACCCACATTTAAACGTGTATACCGGATATTGCTTTTAACACCTCCTCAAGGAGAGCGGTTTATGATTTAAACAATTCCAAAACTAGAAAGGAAAATTTCACAAAATTAAAGTAAACAAAAAAAAAAAATCAACCCACCGTGTTTATAAAAATCGCAGCAAACTATTCCGAACTTGTGTGGTGTTGTCGTCACCGAAAAAAGCCTCCTTAGAAGTCGATCTTCAGCATACAAAGTTTTACATGGATGCTTAATAAGCAAGAAAAATTGATACCCAAATAAACAAAAAGTAATTGAGAAACAGAAAGCAAATTTCATGGCACCTAGCTGGACCACTGGACTTTCACTGGAACAATGAAATACACGTCATCACTACCTGCTTTGTTTGGGAGAAAGATTGATAAATTTCTTTGAAAAAGTAAAGAGGAAATTGAAAAGGGAAAGAAAGAGCAGTACGTAGAAAAAGGTCCAAGAAAAGATAAGGTTGAGCTCAAAGCAAGGGAAAAAGTAAACAGCAAATTGAAATGGGAGAGCAAGAAAGTACGCACACAAAGTCAAAGAAAAGATAAGGCCCAGGACAAAAAAAGGGAAATATCCTAAATAATTAAAAAAATAAAAGAAAACAATTGTTGTAGTAAAACGATGGGAATGAGTGACATTTGGCATATTTAAGATTTTAGTTGTACGATAAGCTATATAAGTTGTACATTCTAACAAGCCTCTTATAGTATTTTAGGAAGTACACGACCATACTTTGGGAAATCAAATTGGGTTAATTTCACATATCTTCCAAACCTTTGGAGTTAGTATTAGCTAAGTCTCTAACCCTTTTTTTTCAACCCGCTGGGTCCTCAGCCTTTCATTAAATCACAAAATGGTCATTTTTTATGGTTTTCATCAACTTTTCTGTTAACTCATTGACCGAATTACTATTATGCCCTCATTTTTTTAAATTAAAAACAAAATATTTTAAAATATAAAAAATAACATAAAAATTAAAATAAAAAGAAAAAGAAAAAAAAGGGGTGAATCCCCCGTGTGTTGTTACCGGAAATGGTTGCCGGTTCTAGCAGCAACACCGGGTGTAACATCCCGCAAAAATTTTAAGCATGTAATCGTTATTTTGACGATGATTGAATAATAAATGGAATTGCATCATAAGATTTTAAGATTCTTAATCAATTGACCGGCCAAAATTTCAATGTAATAACTTGATCATATTCAAGGACACAAGATTGTCACTCAAACAAACACTAAGAATTAGGAAATAATTCTTGACAACATGATCGATATTTTGACAATAAATTGGATTAGATTATGAAAATATGATTATATTGAATTGTTACAAGATTGTTAAGAATTAAAGATGGGAGAATTAATTGGGTTGCATCAATGGTGAAGTTAAGAGATTTTCAAGAATTAAAAGATAGCAATGTGATTGTATTACTTTAAGGTTTGCCACTCAAATGAATATAAAAAATTAGAACATGATCATTGGTAACATGATCGATATTTTGATAATGAATTTGAAAGTAACTATTGACATTTTATTGATTGACTAACCGCGTGAGGTTGCAGTATTGAATAACGACGTGTATTTGTATTAATACGTCACATGATTCAAAGATTGTTACTCGAGTAAGTCCTAGAAACAAGAATGTGGTTATGGATTAGTATGACTCAAAATGTAGCCACTTAATTGAAAACCATATTAAGTTGAAGGTCTCGAATAACATAGATCAAAATGTCATTACTAAATTATAAGACAACACAAAGTATAAGGTCTGCTTGAGCAATTTGCCACCCCACCTTCCAAGTGTGTGGCCCCACATCATGCCACGTGTCTCGTTTTGGTTGGCGGAACTCAAAAGTTTACTACAACTAATTAAATTCTGATATTTTTTACGACTATAAATAGAGAAGGGAATGAGAAGATTTCACAATCAATCCCAACCCAACCTAACATATCCCCTCTCTCTTCCTCTCTATCCATGTCATGGTTCTTTCTTATCATACTTGGCTTCTCGTTAGTAAGCATCAAGAACTTCAAAAATAAAAGAAGATTCGTCCAAATGAATTGAGGGTAGGAAAATAACCCTTAAAACCTATCAAACACTTGGTTTAACATTTGGAAATGACCCTCCTTCATATATATAAGGAATACAACTTGAAACACCACCTTGATTGAGGAAAATGAAGGTTTTGAGGGCTCTTGATGACAATTGAAAGAATCTTTGGGAAAATCGAGTTAGAGAAGTGAGTAGCTAATACTTTGATTCCCTTTCTACATTCATGAAGTTTTGATAAGATAAGTATGAATTTTGATTGATGATTTCCATGACATGAACATGGACTTTGATGAATTGAAAAGAAAGATTGATTTATTACATTTGAATCACTAGTTGATGCTCTACCCATTTTATATTTGCTTTGCTTTGTTTTGTTACCATACTAGGAGCCATCTAATTGTACCGAAATGGGTGACGATTAATGTGGTATTTGTTTTGTTTAGAATTCCAATAGGGGTCAACCGGATTCGAATGTGGATCCACTTAAATGAACATTGCCACGATTGAATTGATATGAATCATCGCGCACCACAGGTAGTAGTTTAACTAGTGATACGGCCCTCTTGTGCATTGAAAAACATTGTGCATTCAATGATTTTCTTGGAAAATGAATCTCTCAAATGAAAGGTGAATCAAAAGGTTTTGTTACTCACTGAGTACTTCGTACTCATTCCCTCTTTCTACAATTTTTATAGATAATTAAAGATATGATGTTTGAAGGCAAGACAAGCCATGTGTTGGAGCATGCTCGCGAACGGGAGTAGAATTTTGCATGTAGTGGAAACTTGTCCTTGAAACTACTACGAATGCAATTAAGAAATTATTACATTTGGTATTAATAAGTATGCACACATCTCTATAATATATATATTTTTCACACTTTATTATATATATGATAAAATGAATGGTAGTCTCGGTAATGATCTGAAACTTATTACTCAAAGTAAAAGCTTTATAATGATTTCACTTTGCTTGTTTTGGTAATCAATGAAATATTTCTATTAATATAACTTGTTGTGTTCTTCCCATCTTATTGGAAAATCAAGTTTTAATGATTCTTTAAAATATAACAATTTATTAGTTTAAGTAATTAACTTTATAGAATGTTAAACTCTAGAAGACAAAACAATTTGTTCGTTTTGTACTTCTCATCCCGGCTATTTGTATTGAGGCTTTCATTATAGAATTTTGTTATTCTATATAAGACATTCTTAAATAGTTGGAAATTAACGGGGCCGTGACACCAGGGGTTCATCCCCCCCTTTTCTAGCTGCCGGAAAATGACAACAGTTTGCTGCCATTTTGGTAGCAAATGGCTACCAAAAAAGGGCAGCCAAAAGGAAAGGAGACCCTATCTGTGAGCTGCCAGAAAATGGCAGCAAATGGGCGCTGATAGCCATTTCCGGCAGTAACAGATGGGGTGACTCACTTTTTTTTTTAATTTTTATTATTTTTTAATATTTTCATATCTTTTTTTAATTTAAAAAAGATGAGGGAATAATGGCAATTCGGTTGAGGAGTTAACATAAAAGTTGACGGAAACCGTAAAAAACAACCATTTGTGTGACTTACTGAATTGTTGAGGACCTAGCGGGTTAAAAAAAAGGTTAGAGACCCAGCTGATACTAACCTCAAAGGTTGGGGACGATATGTGAAATTAACCCAACCAAATACTTTTTGGAAACTTGAGAATGTCACCGTATCATATCTATAATTGTCACATTATTCTTGTATTTTGCTTTAAGTTGGCAACCACCTAAAAAACTAAGGCGAGAAGCTTACATGGAGGCTAGTGACATGTTTGCTGTGGGTTGTATTTTTCATTTTATCATAGTTTGAAAATACCCATGCAAAGCCTTATACAATCAAGATCTTTGGGATAATATCTGGCTAATCAACGAGACTTGAGTTCATCATTATACATAAGGCAGAAGCACTTAATATTATCATTGAACTTCTAATGGCAAACATGAAAGAAACGTAGTGACGTAATACATTCTCATCATATGGTAGGTATCTCATTTTTGGTCTTGTATAACATGGTGATGGAAAAATTTGTTATTTTAAAGGATGAGTGCCAAGCAAGTGCTAAACCATCCAATGCTTTAAGACCGCGACAAGAGCATATCATTCATTCAAGATGTGAATGATTTCATTGAATCACAAGGGCAAAATTCTACAATATGGAATGATATCACAAACCTTCAGGACAGGGTTGTCGGCCTAAAACCTTGGCGCTATAGCTTCCAACACACCTTATATCATCATATGACTTCAAAGAAGAGGAAGCCCTACACCAATGGTATCATAGGACTAGTACGCTTTATATGTAATATGATTAGTCATCACTGGGATCTCCAACTATGTTCTAGCAAATATGGTACCTTGTTATTTGCCAACTTTCTCACTATAATGATATTTTAAAGAAATACTTATAAGGATGACATGTGTGCTTTTTAGATTTGAAGTAAAATGTATAGCTTATAATGAGAATCCAATGTTTGCCTGTGTTTGCATTCATATAAAAATATGTTTTTATGTAAACTAAGAGACAGTATGAGTGAACTTAAATGGTAGAGATTTGTATAGATCAATCCTAAATGCATTTGTGGTCACTACACTACATTTTGTTTCAAGTTTGTCATGTATATAAAATACTAATAAGCATGTGATTTGCACATGTTATGCAAATAATGAGGGCAAGCGTTAATTTTAACGTACTATATATAGCTAAAACTCATCATGATATAATAAATTTAAGTTGAGCCTTGAATTCTTATAAAAAAAAGTTATTAAATCAATTGAAATCTTAACCTAAGTAGATAATATAAGCATTGTATCGACAAAAACGCTGTTCAATTTTATACTATATGGAATATAGTATAAAATTATAACTAAATGGAATTATAACTATATTCATAGTTATAATTCCAAAAGAGTAATCAATCTCCTATTTATAGTGCCACGTCCTTATAATGGATAGTCGAGATCAATTTGATCTAACTACTACAATTAACCCTCTAGAATTCTCTATACTAATATCTAAGATATTTATAAAAAATTATTTTAAACTATATTTTTCTAGTTGTTAAAGGGATTCTAGAGAATTCTATCAAAATATTTCACATGTTCGTCTTCCAAATTCTTCTAGAGAATTTTGTTGTACGTCTAGTGGTATTATCCAACTAGACATATACATGGTAGGAGATCGTTTGATAACCCACATATGGATCATCCCACAGTCATACAATATGTTAATTGTCTAATAATCTCCCACCACGTTGTGTCTGATGGGATAATTCACCAGATATGTGGCGAGAGATCATTTTTACTCTTTAAATAAAATGTAATATAAAATTTTAATCTGCTGTAATTTCAATAATCCCATATCAAATTGCCTACAAGTATCTCTATGATAAAAAAATGTAATTCTTTATCCTCCACACAAATCAATGCAAAAATATTAAGAACGATATTAGAATAAAACTAGATCTTCATGACCGTGTGTTGCATGGCAGAGCTCTTAAGAAATTTCATACATAAAATATACTGTAATTGTGCTTGTCATGTTTGATGTCGTAAAGAGCATAAATGATCAAATATTAATTAGTATATTATATAATAACATAATTTTATTTTATTTATACGTAGGCATATTATTATGCTTGTGTAAACAAAAAAAATCTATGTATGATAATATTATATATAAAGCAATCTGATTCTTTGACGAAAAGAATTAGGAGATAAAGAGACTCCAAACACCGTTAGAGCCAAGATTTTTAAGAAAATCTGGAAAAACTTAAGAGAATACTTGAATAAGACTTGATAATTTTAATATTTAAGAAATAACTTCCCTACAACTGATGTCTTTGGTCTCTATTTATACTACTAATACAATAAATGAAAATAAAACTTATTCTAAGAATTAACTCACTCTTAATTGCATAATTAAGTGACTTGTAACGGTAAAATTAATTTATATTAATTTTCTTATTAAGTGACTTGTAACTGCATCAATTCCCCTCCCTTAGGAGAAACTCGTCCTCAAGTTTAGCATCATGATCATCTTTGTACTTACCATGGTGTTCATAAAGATCTGAGACATTAAAGGTTGAATCAATACCCATGTGTTTAGGCAAGTCGACTTGATAAGCATTTTCTCCAATTCTCTTGATGATCTTGTATGGACCAATCTTCTTTTTGCTTAGTTTGGAATAAGACCCAGCTGGAAATCTTTCCTTGCATAGGAATAACATCATCATATCTCCTTCTTTGAAAAATTTAGCTCGTCTCTTTAAATCTGTATGTTGTTTGTACTTAGCATTGGATTGCTCAATCCTCAATCTGACCTCTTCATGCAGTTGCTACATCTTTTGAGCCATTTCTTCTCCTTTTAGATGACTTTTTCCCATTTGTGATAAGAGAATTAAATCATAGAAATGAACTGGCTGCTTACCATAAACAATCTCAAAAGGACTCATTCCAGTAGTCTGATTCTTGGAGTAATTGTATGCAAATTCAGCTTGCACTATCACAGCCTCCCATTGTTTGGAATTTTCACCAACCAAACATCTTAGTAGATTTCCCAAGCTTCTGTTGATCACCTCAGTTTGTCCATCTGTTTGAGGATGATATGATATACTGTATTGGAGTTTAGTACTAAGCTTCTTCCACAATGTCCTCCAAAGATGAGATAGAAATTTCGAATCCTGGTCTGAAGTGATTGACTTTGGAATGCCATCTAAACGTACAACTTCTCAAAAGTAAAGAGAAGCTATGTTTGATGCATCACTAGTCTCCTTACAACTAATAAAATAAGCTATCTTTGAAAATCGATCAACAACCACAAAGATAGAATCCATACAATGCTGACTTCTAGCAATCCCACCACAAAATCGATGCTTATGTCTTCCCAAGGAGTTGTTGGTACTGGTAATGGTGTATATAAGCCTGTATTTTGTGTTCTTCCTTTCGATTCTTGGCACACATGACATCTTTTCACAAATTTATGAACATCTCTCCTCATCTTGGGCCAAAAGAACTTTTTTTCAATCATGGAATATGTCTTATCTTGACCAAAATGTCCACCTAAGCCTCCACCATGCATGTCTTGAATGATCCTTTCCTTCAAAGAGCAATCTAGTACACAGAGCTTGTTACCTTTGAATAAGAAACCATTGTGTAATAAATAATTACCTTGCTGCCCACTGCTATAATCCCTTCAAATTGGGGCAAAAAAAAGATCAGTAGCATGAATCCCTTTGAAAGAATCAAACCGTTCAATGGTAAAACTTATTTGTGTCAATAACATGGTCCTCTGGCTTAGTGCATCTGCTACCTTGTTGCTAGCCTCAGATTTATGCCAAATGACAAAGGTAAATTGTTGCAAGAATTCAACCTAACGCGCATGCCTTTTGTTCAGTTTCTTTTGGCTGTTGATATGCTTCAATGCCTCATGGTCCGAATATAAAACAAACTCCTTTTGCACTTGCTAATGCTGCCAATGTTTAAGGGCTTGAATAATAGCATAGAATTCTTGATCATAAGTGATGTACCTTCGTCTAGTGTCATTCATTTTCTCACTGTAAAATGATATTGGCCTCCCTTCTTGACTAAGTACTGCACCAATCCCGATTCCAGATGCATCACACTCCAATTCAAACATCTTCTCAAAATCAGGTAATGCTAAGATAGGTGTTGAAATCAGCTTTTTTTTAATCTGTTGGAAACTCTTTTCAGCTTTGGTAGACCACTCAAATCTGCCCTTTCTCAAACAATCAGTAATAGGGGCCATTATACTGCTGAAATTCTTGATGAAATGCCTATAAAATGAGGCTAGACCATGGAAACTTCGATCTTCAGCAATTGTAAAAGGTGTTGGCCAGCTTTTTATGGCTTCAACCTTACTTTCATCCACCTGAATCCCCTTAGAACTGATGATATATCCCAAAAACAGCAAAGAACTCGTCATGAATTGGCATTTCTTTAGGTTGGCATACAACTTTTCTTCTTGCAAAACAACGAGAACTTCTCTCAAGTGTAGCAAATGATCATCTTTATCACGACTATAGATCAAGATGTCGTCGAAATAAACGACAACAAACTTTCCAATGAATGGCTTGAGAACTAGATTCATCAAATGCATGAATGTGCTAGGAGCATTTGATAAACCAAAAGGCATTACCGTCCATTCATATAACCCTTCTATGGTTTTGAATGATGTCTTCCATTCATCACCTTCACGAATCCGGATTTGGTGGTAGCCACTTTTGAGATCAATTTTGGAAAACACCCTTGCTCCATGCAACATATCCAACATGTCATCAAGCTTTGGGATTGGGAATCTGTATTTGATGGTAATCTTGTTAATAGCTCGGCTATCAATACACATTCTCCATGTACCATCTTTTTTTGGAGTTAAGAGGGTAGGGACTGCACATGGGCTCATTGATTCCCTAATAAACCCCATTTTCAGCAATTCTTCAACCTGTCGCTTGAGTTCCTCATGTTCTTTTGGACTCATTCGATAATGTGGTAAATTTGGAAGATTTGCTCCCGGAACTAAATCAATGTAATGCTGAATAGTCCTATTAAGAGGCAAACCTGAGGGCAATTCTGATGGGAAAATAGTTGCAAATTCCCCAAGAAGTGTGCACATCTCATTAGGTATTGCTTGCTCGTCCACTTTTTCTTTTTTCATCAACAAAATATAAGCAACTCCTTGCTCTTCCAATTCATCCAAGAATTCCCGCATGCCTAAATAGGAGTGTTCATATGTAGCTTTAGATGAGTCTTCTGCCTTCATTGAAGCAAGTACGACTTTAACTCCATCTTTGAAGAATGCATAAACATTCTTTTCTCCATGATGGATGGTTTTATTGTCAAATTGCCATGGTCTACCAAGTAGTAAATGGTATGCCTCCATCTCCACCACATCACATAAAACTGTGTCTGAATAAGATTTCCCAATAGAGAGAGGAACAAGGCATTGATGAGTAACCTTTATTTCACCTCCTTTCTTGAACCATGCTGTGCAGTAAGGCTTTGGATGAGGTTGAACTTTAAGGTTCAGCTTCGTCACCATTTCTTGAGACACCATATTTTCACAACTTCCTCCATCAATGATGACATTGTAAAGTCACCCATTGCTGGTAGATTTTGTTTTGAAAATGTTGTTACGCCTCCAATCACTTGTGGACACTTTAAGAGATAGCATGGCACGTCGGACAACAAGATTAGGGAGATCTTGGTCTTCATATGTGACTTCATTCTCAGCAAATTCCAGCAGATTTTCTTCCCCTTCTTCATCTATGGGATCTTCCTCATTAATGCTAAGATCATCAACGTCTTCCTTGGTCAATAAATTGTTATTCATTTCTCGGCATTTTGAAGATCTATGTCCTTCCTTTCCACATTTGTAGCATATTATTCTTCCACCAACAAATTGAGATGGCTGATTACCTCTTCCCAAAACATTACCTCCAAAACCTCGTCCTCGACCTCTTCCTTGCCCTCGATCTTGTGAACTAGTGGCTGTAGTAAAATTCTACACCTGATTTGAAAATGTCGAGGACTTCACTCCACTGCTGCCTTGAATTGCATCAGCATTAAATTGGCCTTGCTCTTTCCCAAGTTGAGAATAACGAACGCCGGGCTATATTTGTTGGCTTTCAACCTTCATGGCCAGCTGGACAGTACTAGCTAAAGTCCAACAAGGCTGCAGCTCCACCAAATTTCTAATTGCTGGCCTCAGTCCCATCAAATACGGATGTATCACTTGAACTTCAGTTTCAACAAATTGTACCTGTGTTTTCATCTTGTAAAATTCATTTATATGGTCTCAAACAGTGCATGCTCCCTGCTGAAGGGATTGGTACTGCTTGAAAAGAATTCCTTCATAGTTTAGTGGAAGAAATCGGCTTCGAATCATTCTTTGCATCTTTGTCCAGCTCTGAATTTTGTCCCTTGCCGACTGCATTCTTGTCATTTGAATTTGCTGCCACCAAAAAGAAGCATACCCCTTTAATCTTATAGCCACCAACTTCATCCCTTTATTCTCTGGAGAGTCAAGGAACTCAAATATCCTTTCCACTTCATTCAGCCAATCTAAAACTTCTTCCGGTTGTTCGTCTTCGGTACATTCAGGGATATCTAACTTTATCCTTGAATCTTGATCATTTCTATGGTAGATTCTTGGCTGCCTTGCTGCAGGAAATGCATTAATTTCTTCATCAGACGACTCATCCAGCAGCTGATTTTGCACATTTGGGTGCTGATTTCCAATATTCCTTTGCTGATTACGCACAGGTTCTCCCCTTTGCTCCATATTTGGAATATGGGTGACACATAATAGACCAGCCTGCTCGAGTCCTGTCATAATTGGGCTAATTGCTACTGCAAATTCTGAAATTCCTCTCGGGAAACTGCTTCCACAGCTCTTTGTTCACCTTCTCCAGCCATTACTCAATTGTAGTAACAGGTCTTTACAAGCTCTGATATCACTTAAAGCAATATGATTCTTTGACGAAAAGAATCAGGAGATAAAGAGTACTCCAAACACCGTTAGAGCCAAGATTTTTAAGAAAATCTGGAAAAATTTAAGAGAATACTTGAATAAGACTTGATAATTTTAATATTCACTAAATAGCTTCCCTACAACTGATGTCTTTGGTCTCTATTTATACTACTAATACAATAAATGAAAATAAAACTTATTCTAAGAATTAACTCACTCTTAATTGCATAATTAAGTGACTTGTAACGATAAAATTAATTTGTATTAATTTCCTTATTAAGTGACCTGTAACTGCATCAATATATATATCTATCATGCTTTCTCAAGATTTTTTAGATGATCATTCCAGTTAATTAGTACTCCTCAATCCCAAATATATGTTACATTCTACTTTATCACAAAGATTAAAAAATATGTTAAAAAGACATATGTTGTGATTTGTGTTCCTAATTTGTCCCTGTTTAATGAATAGAATTCAAAATTGATAGTTATAATTAAAGTATTCAATGTGGATAGATTTGTAAAGAAATACTAGTTAGACTTTTTAATATAGAAATGAGACTATATACGTGGGGCATTCTAAAAAGGGAAATGAGGCCAAATAATCAGGACTGGGGGTAATATTTTTGTGAAGTTCTTTTTCTTCTCATGGATTTCATGTCTCTTTGTTTACAAAGTTTTCACTGAAATTCACTGTTATTTTTCATCAAATTAAAATATTGATATATGAATTTAAGATTGATTAAGAATCAATTTGTATTCAACCCGTACGTTGCACGAGGAGATAAATTCCCAAGATTCTATATTAAAAAAATTTCATTACATAAATTGCAAAAAACAGTGAATGGTTATAATAATTAAGTCAGATGAAATAATAACATGAATATAATTGATATTTTACAGAATTCACATCTATGGAGAAAAAAGACTAAAAAAATTATTTGTATCCTTTACAACATAATCCTTGCAACATAAATGATATAGAAACAAAAATTAAATAAATATTCACAAAGATTTTCAAGTTACATCATAAATGCCAAGAAAATAACTTTTAGCTATATATTATTATGACAAAATTACGTTATGTGTCTTTAGCTATTAATGTGACGCAAATAAATAGATTTTATTGGAAAAAAAGAATAAATCAGTTGATTTACTCGAAATTATTCTGAATTGAGTTTCTATTTATACTATAAGTTTTGAAATATGTTTCTAAGCTTTTCTGAAATAAGTTTTGGTTTCCATATTATCAAAGATTCAAGGAACGAAATTTTGAAAATCAAACAAACATAAATAACAACTAAATAAACAAATAGGGATAATGCCAGACAATTAGTTTCTAATACCAGACAACTACAAAAGCGGGAAAGATTTTCTAATTGCGCTAGTTTATTATATTATATTATATTATATTATATTATATTGATTTTTATATTTTATTTTTAGAATTGAGGAAAATACTATTTGTAGGTAATTATTTAGGCAATCTTTTACAAAATGAGGGTAAATTCACAATCTTACCCATGTGTATCGTATGATTGGGAAAAAAATAATTTAAGGATAAGACGATGAATTCACCCTATTTTGTAAATGATTATCTGAATGATTACCTACAAATAATAAGACTAAAATTGTCTTTTAATTCAGGAAATCTGCCAAATACACATATGTCGGGAGATTATCAGACAGCTCACATATGAGTTGTCCCTACATTGGGTCAACCCACATGTGAGTTATCCAATGGTCTCCTGCTATGTGTACCTCTAGCGAGATAATATGTAAGCTAGAAGATCATTTTTACATCTAATAGTTCTATATATATATATATATATATATATATATGGTGACTATACATATGAACATCTAGACTCTCTCGAACCAATAAATTTTTTGGTATTTACACCTAAAGTCTCCAACATTTCAACAAGTGAGAGTTCACATCTCTAACCTTTATTTCTGCTTCTGTGGGCCATCAACCTTTACACAAATTGCCCTCCAGGTCCCCATTAATGGAAGACGTCCAACTTTGTCGTTAACCAACTACGTGCAAAAAAAGTAATTTACATTTGACGTCCCCAATGTTCCAACATTTAATAGATTATGTCGTTAACCTTTATTTTTTGTGTTGAGTCCTAAACCTTTGAGAAAATATCTCCTCAAGTCCCCATTACCACTTTCCATCTATTTAAGCTGTTAAATTTTCATAAAAAGACAATTATAACCACTTAAAAGGTTGGGGATCTTATGTGAAATTATCTTTATATCATTATCTTTTTAAATAAACAAACAAAAAAATAAAATATAGGGAAATAATATAAAAATTAAAAAGCAAACATCACACCCCCATTGTGAAAATGTTGGTTATCTGAAACCCCGACATCATCAACAGATGTAAGCTTTCGGTATTCCCATGTCACCAACGACATAAACAAAATTGCCGACAAAATAAAATTAATAGTCGTCGATGATTCCTTCATTTCCTTCGACTCATTTTTGGCCAACTAATGGTGGTGTGGGCAGTGAGAAAGTGTCTCACTAGACGTCAAACAATAGATTCTATACTATTATTTCATTTTAACTAGCTAATCGACGTGCGGGAAACACATATACATCTCTAAAACAAACTAAAGCAAACAATTAATTAAATGAAAAAAAAGTGATATACATTGATCAACCTGATTACTCAAACTAAAAATTAACTAAAAGACAAATATGTGCAACTGCTTCCAAAATTAATATGTTGTGTTAATTGATCGACTACTGGCAAATATATGTGTGCAATATATGTAGCTGCTTGTATACTTACCCGATTAGGCGGCTTGAAGGTTACTTTGATTATTCAAATATAAAAAGAAAGAGATAATTACGAATTTAATTGCTACATTTACCTAGTTAAACACAAGGAAAGAGATAATTAAGAATTTGGTTGATACACTTAGTTGTATTGGTTAGTCGAATTCTAAAGCATCTCTAAAAGCCAAAAATTCAGCCTCAACAATTGGGAGATAATTAAAATTTACTATACAAAATTTAAAGATGTAATAAACAACATTCGAAAAATTTGAAAAAAAAGGCTTAAGGTAAACAGATAAATAGATTATTAAAAATTACTATGCAAAATTAAAAAATTAACTCACTATTTACTTAGTATTATCCGATTATTATTATTAGAGTGAACAAAAATAAAAACAGAAAAATAAATGAGACATCAGCTTGACATCATCATGACATGACATCAGATTCCCAATTCCCTTAGGATGTCAGTTTTAGGTGGAAAAAATTAACCCACCACTTAGTTCGTATTAAAAAAATTTATATATATCTATCTATATATAGATTAGGGGGTGAATGAAAATAAAAATAGAAACATAAATTCACCACTCAGTTTGACATCATCATGACATGACATCAGATTCCTAATTCCATTAGAATGTCAGTTTTAGGCCGAAAAAATTGACACACCACTTAGTAAGTATTATAAATATATAGATTATTATTAGAGTGAACGAAAATAAAAATAGAAAAATAAATGAGACATCAACTTGACATCATCATGACATGACATCAGATTTTTAATTCCCTTATAATGTCAGTTTTAGGAGGGAAAAATTAACCCTCCGCTTAGTTACTATTATAAATATATAGATTATTATTAGAGTGAACGAAAATAAGAACAGAAAAATAAATGAGACATTAACTTGACATCATCATAACATGATATCAGATTTCTAATTCTCTTAGAATGTCAATTTTAGGCGAAAAATTAACTCACCACTTAGTTAATATTATAAATATATAGATTATTATTAAGGTGTACGAAAATAAAAATAGAAAAATAAAGAAGACATCAACTTAATATCATCAGGACAGCAAATTCCTAATTCCCTTATAATGTCAGTTTTAGGATGAAGAAATTAACTCACCACTTAGTTAGTATTATAAATATATAGATTATTATTAGGGTGAACGAAAATGAAAATAGAACAATAAATGAGACATCGGCATGACATCATTGTGACATCAGATTCCTAATTCCCTCAAGATGTCAGTTTTAGGCGGGAAAAATTAACTAACACTTAGTTAGTATTATAAATATATAGATTTTTTTAAAATTAATTTTCTCTCATTTACACTACTTTTTTCTCACTTTTCCTTTTTCATGGCACGTGTAAGATCTAAAAATAAACATTCAGCACCACTTTCTATATTATTATTTTATCATTATTTTTAAATTTCTATTTATCTGTCTCTCATTTTTCTCTTTTCTCTGTCTTTTTTGCCTACACATCTTTTCATTCACCTTCAATTAAAATAATTATTTTCTCTCTATCTCTCTCCTCTACACCACCTCAAGACCGTGACTATATACTGGAGATGCTCTAAAAGTAACAACTTATGAATATTTTAATTTGGCGATAGAAAATATATAGTAAGAGATAAATTCTATATATAATTAAATATATAAATAAATACAATCTTATGAAGTTATATTGATGTTGTTGTCAAAATAAGAGAAAACATATTTATTACTAATATAAATATTTAGATTTTTACTTACATATTAGGTAAATTCTGTGATAAATTATATGCCGGATCTATATCTTATCTTTTTAGGTATTTTGATAGATTTATCTATATTTAAATTTTTTTAAAATTCAAAATATATATCTTATCTGGGAAGTATTTCCTAATTTGGATTATAATATATAAACGGAAATTAGCCTGCCTTCTACCACATTTTTCTACGAAAACGGTCTAAATGAAGGTCATTTTAGACTTTTACTCATATGTTAGGCAAATTTTGCGATAAATTTTATGCTGGATGTATATCTTGTCTTAGCTGATGTGTTAATTTTTAATTATTTTTTATATGTTTTCAAATCAAGTCGTTATCAGCTTACTTCATTTGTATATAATAACTATGAAGATAAAAAACATTTCATAGTGTACAAAATTCTTATTATGGTATAGTGACAGAGAAAAATAAAATATTTAATTTCTCAATGTTTAGAAATGACAGTGGGTTAGGTCGGGATCAGGTATACTGTACTCGTTACCCTGCTCATTAAAAAATTTTTTTGTCCTATCTCCGGACACATCCCCACTTAAATCAAACACGGACTGGGGACGAGCCTTTGCAGGTAATTACCAATTTATCGGCTCATTCATATATCTATATATTTTTATTTTCATTTTTTAATTAATGAATAGTATTACAAACACGGGATGTCTTCGAGTTGGCATTACGATTGCGATTGAAATTACTAAACTTTCTTAATAATTTTATTTTCTTTTTTACTTTTGAAACAATGAGAATTTTTTGGTAAATATTTTTGTTTTTGATAATAAATAGTTAAGCAGACCGGATACAAGTAAAAAGTATGATAACCTTCTCGATCCCATTCTCACGTTGAGCCGATTTTCTTTATTCAATTTCTGACCTAATTACCCATTTAGTCCAGTATTTTATGTCTTAATAGGGGTTGGGTATCCACAAGTATCAAGTTTGACTAGTTTTTAACCATCCCTGTTAAGTTTGCTCAATAACATTCCATATCGAGTACAATGCAATAATTACTAGTTAACCATAAGATAATCGAAATATTATAGTTCAATGTGTCCAACCATACATTACTAAATATTTTGTACTAATGTTAAAATATAATTTGATTTGGTATCTTCACCGGTGCATTGCTAGTCAATACATAACAATGGATATATTAATAATGAAATGAATCTTTTCTATTAATAAGGGTGAAATATTTTATTGAGACATTAAATACAATGGGTAATATAGACATTAACCCAAAAAAAAAAAAAAAACATTATGGCAAAATAGAACTGTGAGCGTTTTAAGCGCATTCCCCTTTGTGTTTTTTTTTTACCATCATTCTTATTATTATATAGTTTTTTTGTGTGTTATTATTACATAGTTATATCATTATTATTAAAGTAAGAGGTTAAGAAATCATATTTATTACTAGTAATTAATACACTACAGTCGATATATTAATCATTATTATTTATAGATATATTTGTTTTGTTGTACAATGTCATATATATAATATTATTACAATTAATATTTATATCTAATTCAAAAATTCTGGACAAATAGTTATTTTTGTTAACTTATTTGAATATACTAATTTTTTCCGTTGACAAATTGCAGTTTGAAGCCGCATCAAACCGCAAACATATGATTTGGTTTGGTTTCATTTTGGAAATCAAATGGTTTAATTTAGGAAAATTTCAAACCGCTTTAAATCGTTTGGTTTGAGATTTGATGAAAAAAATCACCTAAAACGAACCGCTTATATTCCTAATTGCCAATTCTTTTTCGGTTCAATCTATTAGAGTATGGCTATTGAAACAAATAGAGCTTCGAATTTGGAGCCAGACCTCCAATCACATGATGCCAACTCACATCTATTAGAGTATGGCTATTGAAACAAATAGAGCTTCGAATTTGGAGCCAGACCTCCAATCACATGATGCCAACTCACGTGAGTTGGTATCACGTGATTGGAGGTCTGGCTCCTAACTCGAAGCCCTATCTGTTTCTCTAGAAAATCGTCAATCTAATGTTCTATTTATATCTCATCTTTGCTGTCCTGAGTTTTTTTAATGAATCAAATCTGATTCTTTACACGGAGTCAGATTGCCAATAAAAATCAGTCAAATTACATGCAGGTTGGTTTGGTTTCATTTTGAAAATCAAATGGTTTAGTTTGGGAAAATTTCAAACCATTTTAAATAGTTTCGTTTGAGATTTGATAAAAAAACCACCTAAACTGAACCGCTTATACCTAATTGCCAATTCCTTTTCGGGTGCAATCTATCAGAGTCTGACTATTGAAATATATAGGGCTCCAAATTTAGAGCAAGACCTCTAATTACATGATGCCAACTCACATCAGGTGAGTTGATATTATGTAATTAGAGGTTTGGCTATCAACTCGAAGCCCTATTTGTTTCCCAAGAAAATTGCTAATTTATCGCCCTATTTATATCTCCTCTTTGCTGTCCTGAGTTTTTCCAATGAGCCTGATTTGACTCTTTATACGAAGACAGATTACCAATAAAAATCAGTCAAATTACATAGTCTGGCTATAAAAACAGATCAGACTCTGAATTTGGAGTCCAACTACCAATTAGAGGGGGCCAAGTGTATTTTAAAATTGGTGGTAGAGCCCCCTGTAATTGATGGTAAGGCTCCAAATTCAGAGCATGATATGTTTCTATATAAAATTTAAAATTACATGCACTTATGTGACTTGATTGATTTTTATTGACAGTCTGACTTAAAGAGTCATATCTAACTCATTAAAAATCATGTTATTGTCCCCCTAATCAGACGTGAGACCATAATACATCACCTTTCATGGACTAAATTTGGAGAAAAGAATTTTAAAATTTTTAGTTTTAAAATACGTAAAGAAATAGCATTGAGGGGGTAAAATTTGACTCTAAGGAAGATTTGTATTTCGCAAATACACACCAAAAAAAAAGGGAAAAAAGAAGGAAAGAAAAGAAAAAGCTGTGTTTCCATGGAACTCGGATTTGATACTCAAGAAAAAAAAAAGAAGAAAAAAAAGGAACTTGAATTTGATAGGCCATAAATGCATGTAACACGTGACACTCATGTGATGTCCATGTGGCATCGCTGTGGCATTTATATGATTGGGATGTGTTGTGCGTAAAGAAGAAAATCAGCCAGAAAGAGTACAGAATGACGTGGCAATATTCTAAAAGACTATATTACCCTTCCTGATTTTACCTAATTACATCTAACAACAAGAAAGAGAAATACACCATCTTCAACCTCAAGCCCACTCATAATTTGCACCGGCTTCTACCACTGTCGGCAATCTCGCCGGCTCCGGCAAGGGAAAGAAAAATCGTCTGAGATCTTTTCAGCAACATAGGGTGAATTAGATTATTCTGGTCCAGTTTTACTCCTCCAAAATGGTCTATAATTTTACTCACAAAATATGAAGTCATAAACCCATTTTACGCCAGCCTCCAGAGTTTGAGAATCCAACTTTGAAGTACCCATTTAACAACTGAGAACACATTTCCTATTTACCTTCTCAAGTCTCGTCGCCCACACCGCTCCCTCTGCCTCCAACCATCCATCAATGTCAGCAAACCTAAACCAATCACCCATCAAGTTTTGGACTCGAGCAAATTATAAGTAAATCAAGTCCGACCTTCCTAACTTCCTTCCATGTTGCTGACCGGGACTCTTTCTTCTTCCTGGTGAGAAATGGGAATTTGGGAATTCTCCCAAAAAAAAAATGGAAACAAAATTACACGGAAAGGCCAAGGACAAGGAGTAAGTGGAGAAAGAAATGGGCGTTGGAGTTGGCGGTGGGTGGAGTAAAGTACAGATGGAGGAGCGTGAATTTGGGGGGAGAAAGAGGCGTGTGAAGTGAAGTGCCACGTCATTCGGGACGATTTCTGGTTCAGACTTTTCTGGTTGAGTAGCATTTTCCTATATGATTACTAGTTTTGTGTTAGATGGTGCCACGTCTGAATGTAGTATTTATACGTAGAGGCCAGCTAGTTTTTGTATCAAAATTTATTTTTCCAAATTCTTTACTATTATCTTGTTCCTCAAACTTGTAAACTATTTTTACTTTGAAAAAAGAGCACTTTGTTACTTCTTTTTTTTTTTAAAGAAAAAAAAAAGAAAGAAAAAAGGGTATTTTGTTAGATGTGCTACCCTCTCTTGTGCTTGCCCACTTATTTGTTGGGTGATTTAGTGTGTGTAAATATATGTTTTTGCTATTAAAATTTCAAAACAATATTGAGCATTTTATAGGCAAAAAGTCATATTTGTACACAACCCAACAAATAAGCTGGTAAGCCAAAGATCCATTTTCTATTTTGTTGTTTGGCAATAAATTTATTTACAGTAAGTCTATTTGTAGGTAGTGGCTCTCTTACACACCGTTTGGCTGCGACCAAGCAGATTATAATCTACACGTGTCGCCCCAACCTTTACACAGCATTAATGGCTCAGCAGTCCTCTTCTGACCCTATTTTTCAAATAACGCCAATCCTCTTGTGTGTGATTACCAGCTCGCCCTGCCCCTCAACCAAAAAAGCCTGAACGACCAGGGAATTTCCACTTTTCATGAAGGGCAAGTTGGGGATAAATGATTTGAAAAAGCTGAACCGTGTGCAGTTGACTTTTACAGTAGGCTTTCAATGGGCTAAATGACTTTTGCAGGAGACTTTCAATAGCTAACACGTGGCTAGATTATAATCAGCCCCAGCAGCCAAACGGTTTGTTTATTTCTTACACATATGAAAC